>JANBPK010000193.1:0-18840 GCA_027579435.1 Candolleomyces eurysporus
CCCGACAGCGATGACGGGGTAACCTGTGCCTCGGAGCCTCAGACACCTCTCACTCGGACGAGCCAAGGGCCCGACGAACTAGGCTCGGTAGACGCCCCTCGGAAGAAGAAAAAGAAGAAGAAGCCCAAGAAAGGCGCCAAGGACAAGGGCAATGACAAAGTCAAGGAAAAAGAAACCAAGGAAGCCGAATGCCGTCCACCAGTTCTCTGCATTAGCAGGAACAAGCACTGGCGATACATTAGCTCTTATCATGTCAGTTTCTCACTCATTTACGTCAAGGTTCTCAGTCTGACCCCCTCTCTGTAGGGGCCATGGCTTCAGCTGCCGCTAGAACTGCTGGAATCCCTGTTATTGCTGAATTCCGACCCTACGACGCTATCATCCGAGTCGCGGATGACTCAACTCCTACCACCCAAAGTCTCAAGCCACGGTCACACAAATGGAAAGCAAAAGGAACACAGCAATGGTCTCGACGGGTTTGACGCGTCTTGCCCGGGTTCACCTCATATTTCCACCTCTGCTTTACCACCTGCATTCCCCACACCGAAACCGGGCAAACCGTCACCGCCTCCCATAGACCCCGGAGTGTTTCGTTCTGTCACCTCAATTCGTCGCTATATCGACGAAGCCGCGGAGCTTTCTGTGCGAGCGAGCTCTGGTTTATCAAGTGCTGAATTGGGTTCCATGAAGAATGGAGCGAGTCTAAACGGCAGTCCATGGGGTGCTGCTCAGTCGCGTGGTTTGAATCCGTTAGGCATGCAGAATGGTGGAAGGCATGTTGCCATGTCTCCTGTGCGGATTCATCGACTCCGAGCTTTGGCAGTGCAGAAGCTCGCTCAAGCTTATAAAACCGACGAAATTGCCTCCAGCGTGATGGTCATGCAGGGTGGCAGCGTGTTCGATGATATCGCCGAACGCGTTTTGAAGAATGGTGCGTTTATCCGTATCTATTGCTCTAGGCTGGTGTAAGTTGCTAACTTCAAACGTGCGCCAGATCCTAATGATGCGGACGCCCAATATGTTCACTTCTTCCATGAGAAGATTCCGTCTCGGTAAGTTGCGATTGAATTGTGCTTTTTGTTTGGCATGACATATGTTCTTACAGGCAGCTCGCCGAGTCTACAACTACAAAGGTCTTGGACGACCTTATCGCCAGGTTCCCTCAATGTTTGGAATACTATCGGACGCGAGGGATTGTGCATTGCTTCAGGGGAGAATTTACTTCCGCGACGAAGGACTTCACCTATGCCTGGAAAGAAGCCCGGGCGGCCCGAAAAGCGAAAATGATGCATCATACGGGAAATTCCTTGTCTGAAGCACGTCCCTCTAAGTCAAAGCGACGGAAAAACTGCAAAAACAACGGAGCCTGTCAAGCATCTCCCAATGGAGCATACGAATCGAAAGTTGGTGCTGAGGGTTGCAACGGTGGACCAGTTAAGCACCCTTCTGTCCTTCCTGAGGCACCTGAACCTATCGAGCTCCAACTCCTCTTCCTTCGCGGTGTTGCTTATCTTCAACACGCCGTTCATCTCATAGAGAATGCGGTTTTGGCGATAGAGGGCGTCAAGAAGGCCCCGACTGTAGACGGGGCAGAACTCCGATTGTGCTACATTGAGAACGGGAAGTACGGAGGGGTGGAGATTGGAAACCCTGATGGGCCTTTGGGTCCAGCATCCGGTGCGAAGGTTCAAGCATACAATGCTGTCCTCGGGGAAAAGGCATTCAAGGAACGAATCACGTCCTTATTACAGAAGGGCCTGAAGGACCACGAGATGTTTTGTTCTCATTTCGACTCCCTCAAGTCTCCCAACGCGAAACCTGAAGGTGATATTGCATTTCAGGTGAATCACGCGTTCAGCCTTCTTGATAAGAAGCGCACCTCCCCCGACATCCCGCTGGTATATACGACCTACCACCCTCTGCTTGTCGAGTCTATGTTCAGCGCTTTGATATGCTGGCTTATGCTCGCTGACTTTGGCGGACTCCTTCCCAAGTTTGTACGCACTGCTGCCATCGTGGACGGACTCGAAACCTACCCTGTTTTCTTACTTCCACGATCCATGGCCCAAGCCGAGTTTATGGAGATCTTGGAGCGACTTGCCGGAGGGTGGAGGGCCGGAACCCGCCCACACTCTTTGACTGCTCAGCGAGGCAAGATTCGGCTTGCTTTGGAAGAACCGCTTCCTTATCCCATACCCATGTCGCGAAGTTGGTCTTTGGGGAATTCGACAGTCAGCTCTAGCTCCTTGTCGGACGATTCCGTACGGCGTGCAAGCTCATTCTCGGCGTCTTCATCTCGTGAGGACTCGTTGGCGAAATGCAGCAGCTCTTCGACTCTCACCAGTCTTGATATGTCTGTATCAACTCCACAGTCCACGTCACCGTCTACCCTCAATTCGGATATTTTGGACGACGCGTCCCGCTGTATCTCTCCAGTGTCCCCGATTTCGCGACGGCATGACGCGACCGAGGCGTTGGATTGCGCTAGGATCCTGTTGGCCCCCGTATTCAAGCGCCAGAAGGAGAAACGAGAGAAGGCGGCGGCTGAGAAGGCTAGCGGGGTAAAGGAGAAGCCGGCACCGATCAGTATTCCCTTGCATGGTCCCAGGGTGGAGGTTGTGTTGGCGTGGTTGGCCGCTGTTCATTTACCTGAGTTGGGGGAATGACGTTTGACAAGACAATGTTTGGTTCATCAGGGCTATCATTATCGGTGGTCATTTTGGTATTTATTCATTAATATTGTATATTTTCAAATTGACATCACTGTGCAATCGGATGTGAGTGGAACGTTGCCCCCGGCTATGGCTCTGACCTTCCCTCTTCATCAGGTAGCACATTCGGTCACCAGTTCCTTCGTCTTGAAAGAAAAACTTTTTCCCCTCTTCAGGGTAAAAAGCGTCCACCAGGCTGTCGCAACGTGTACTCTGCTCTCTTTCACAAATGCTGCTTCGAACTCTTGCCATTCTGAGGACCCTGGATCTGTGAGGACCTGACTCGAGTACTTCTCAGGCTGCTTGGTGGGAATCTAGTGCGGCGTTCACAAAGGTAGCCTCAGGGCGAATTTGACCTCCGGCGCCCGAACCTTCGGATGACCATATGTAGGCATAGCGTCGGGCACGAGGTCACGAATGCAGTCGCGTCGGAAGCTCGGCACAATGTGTTTAGGCAGGGTCTTTCCCTTATAGGAAAGAACCCGCCGTGGGCGTGACTCAACTCGGGAGGCGGCTAACCCTAATCGAGCATACATATTTTTTGACTCACCGCTGGGGCTGACCCCGACTTCTTGATCAGGCTTAATGGGACCCTTTTCCAAATTCTCCAAGCATTGCTGGGTTCCGACCTTGTAGCCGAGTCATTTCCTTAAGGGAGACCGGTTCGCGAACGCAACAATACTCCATCGAGTCTTGGTCTAAACTCCGTACCCCTCCCGTTTCACACCCCGTCTTGCAGTATAAAAGCTATAGCCTGAATTGCGAGCCAACAGCAAGCCCACTCCCCCCTTCTCAACAACACACAATGAGCGCACCGACTCCAATCTCGACTGTCGAAGACCTTAAAAAGAAGGTTCTCACTATCGTCACCCCATCCTACTGTTCAGGGACTTTCCCTCTAGATCGTTCCCAAGGGGGCGTGTTCTTTAGCAAGGGCGAGAGTTCAGACGCAAGGTGAAGTGGCACATCATGCCCTACCTAGACGTATATCTTGCTTATCGTCGTTGCCTTTCTCAGTTTGATCAATTTCGCAGACGAAAATCTCAAAGACGCAGATATCGCGAAGCTTGTTGAAGCCTCTCAGCGAGCTACTTTCGGTCGAGGTGACCAAGATGTCTTCGATGAAAGCTACCGAAAGGCATGGAAGATGGATAGCTCCCAATTCTCTCCCCAGCTCGATGTCATCCATTCCGGGGTCATGGATATCGTTCAAGAACAGCTGCTCCATTATGAGAAAGGTGGCGTGAAACTTGATCCCCGACTCTACAAGCTTAACGTCTACGGTATGTCTTACATCGTGTTCACGATTTTTTTCATGAAATCAACCACCGCGGTTTTTTTTAGGGCCGGGCTCGTTCTTCAAGCCCCACGTCGATACCCCCAGGGGAAACGACCTCTTCGCTACTCTTGTCGTCGTATTGCCCACTGTCCATACCGGTGGCAACTTGCTGCTTGGCAAGGAAGGGAAGCTGCTGGACTTCGACTCCTCCACCCTCGTTTACCACCCGGAGACGAAGGCACCGCAGATCGCTTATGCAGCTTTCTACAGCGACATCGAACACGAGGTTACTCCCGTCGAGACCGGATACCGGGTCACTCTCACCTACAACCTTCATCTCGTCAAGACCGATTCTGTGCCCCCTAGAGAACTCCCAGCCAAACCACTCCAAGAGCTCGTCGCCACCCTGATGAAGGTCATGCTAAACCCTGAGGTCCTGCCAAAGGGCGGTGCGTTGGGCTTCGGTCTCTTACACAAATATCCCGTCGATCCCAAGGAGGTCGATCTCCGGAAATTCAGTGGCGCACTCAAAGGTAACGATGCCCTGGTTAGAGCGGCCTGTCTCCGACTCGACATGAAGCCAACCGTGCAAGTCGTCTATCAGGGTGGATACGACAACCAGGAATACATCGTGGATTCTGCCCAGGATGACCTTGGTGGATACGACGAGATGGGTTTGCACCAGATTTTCCGTTCTATTGGTGCAAGACGAGTTCGCGACCCCTCCTACAGGTCGAAAAGCAGCCGTTCTCTTTCGATCCTTTGGGTCACGCCAAGGATGAAGATGATGACAACCGACTCTGCTTTCACGACCTACGGCAACGAGTACACGGTCGAGCATGTATACGGCGACCTTGTTCTGATCGCTGAACTCAAGCCTCTTCAAGATCGGGTCGCTTGGCTCGTTAATGCATTCCCGCATCTCAAGGAGAAGTACGGCAAGCGTCTGGAAGAGATGACTGAACATGCCGCGAGGGACGACGAAGAGGAGGAGGGGGCGAACGAGGACTCAGATTCAGATTATTATTAAACTCGCGTATCTGCTACGTGTTCGCTTCCTGCCATTGTATTCAAAGTTCTCTATCATACGTTGCCAATCACCTCTGTTACATATTTATCCTTTGCACGCTCAGTTGGATTGGTCTAATCCTGGCGAGAGGCTTTCCATCGCCCGACTGGCAGGTCGTTTGGGTCGTGCTCAAGGCCAAACCCAGAGAGTTGTCTGCTCGTTGTTCAACTCGATGAGCATTGAATATTGATATCTCGGGCTGTCGGCGAGAGCATCGTAATTGGCCAGGGTTTTCCTGAGTAGCTGAACTACTCACTGCCATATCCGTATATCCCATTGCAATCAACCCCTTCGTAAGGTCCCTCAAATACTTTCCACCCCAAGTCTGGTGGGCGTGCGTCTGGATCTTTGCATTAACATCAATCATCGTTTGTGACGCGAATCTCTTCCCGAAATCGTGATAGGACCCTAAATTTCCGTATTCGTGTTCTCTCAAGCACCCTGGTGGGATCGGGTAGAGTCACATATCGGCTAACTTGCCTCGAGGTGATCATCCACCTTCCCTTTAGATTAATTATTGGTTTGACTCGGGACCTGGCCTTTGCGAACCTGAACATTGAACGTTGGTCCACAATCGAGTCAGTCTTGATTGGATGTTCGTCGCGATTGACAGCCTTCATATTAAGTTATAAACCAGGCAGTATGAATGTTGAGGGGAGCACATTCTGGTCCCCATTCAACTCCATTATCTGCCTCGCTTTTCAATGAGTAGTACTGCTGCATCCAAGAAGCGACAGCCGCCTCTCGACCCAGCTCTCCAAGAGCTACAAGCAAAGGTACAGAGCTTGGTCGCGCCAAATTTCTGCACTGGGGCACTTCCTCTCGAGAGCTCTGAANGGGGGGCTGTTTTATCGTAAAGATGGCGACGGTTCAAATGCAAGGTACCTGCATCTCTCCCCTGTCAGTAATTCATGTCATCTAACAAGTTTGGTAAAGCTTCATCTCGTTCACCGACAACGTGCCCCGAGACGAAGATATTTTGAAGCTTGTCGAAGTGTGCCAGCAGGCGACGTTTGGACGAGGCGAACAAGATGTTTTCGACGAGAGCTATCGCAAGGCTTGGAAGCTGGAGACTGCCCAGTTTTCTGCGCAATTTGATCTCGCTCGCTCAGGCATCATGGAAACGGTTCATGATCAACTTCTTCATTACGAGAAGAACACTATGAAGCTGGAGCCTCAGCTATACAAATTGAACGTATACGGTATGAGCCTGAGTGGCGCGTTATGTTGTTACCTCAAGCTGACGTTGATAATATTTTTCACAGGTCCTGGATCGTTCTTCAAACCCCATGTCGACACTCCTCGGAGTGAGAACCTTTTTGCCAGTCTCGTGGTCGTACTCCCCACTGTTCACACTGGCGGGAATCTCCTGCTCGGCAAGGATGGATCACTTTTCGACTTTGATTCTTCCAAGCTCGTCTTTGACCCCAAGACGAAGGCGCCCCAGGTTGCTTTCGCAGCTTTTTATAGCGACATCGAGCACGAAGTCTTGCCCGTGGAAGCCGGCTATAGAATCACCCTCACTTACAATCTTTACCTCGCCGATACGACCATGTCCGTTCCGAAGGCCCTCTCCTCCGATACGTTGACGTCCCTCAAGAACGCCATCCTCGATCTCGTATCCGACCCCAAACTTCTCCCGAACGGCGGGGCACTGGGATTTGGCCTTTTATACCAATACCCAATTAACCCAAAATATCAACAAGACCTCGCCAAATTCACTGGAGCCCTCAAGGGTAACGATGCCCTCATCAGGACGGCTTGCTCCTCCATCGGTTTGGCAGTTGCCGTCAAAGTCAAGTATAAACTTGAGGGGAACAAAAACCCGGATTGGATTAGCGAACGAGCTCATCACGGTGGATATGTGGATAGCTATACTCTCGAGGACCTCGGATCTTGTTACTTCAGGAAACGAGGTGCTACCCCCGCCGTTCATCCTTCAGGTTCGACCACTACCACCGATGATGACTACTCGGACACCGAGGAGAAGGCACTTCCGTTGCTTTGGGTCACCCCTCACAATAAGATGGTGCGCACGGATGCCGCATTTATGACTTACGGGAACGAGCATCATTTCGGTATTGCTTATGGACGCTTGGTTCTTATTGCTGAGGTTCCACCTGCTCCGGAGCGGGAGGTGTTGCTGCGCGGGGAGGCCGAGGTAACTACGCAGAGAGAGCCTGGAGAAGGTGGAGATGCAGATGTAGTAGACGCTTAGTCGGATTTTTCTTCACCCTTTCGCTGTATTCGAAACGATTCTTGACTATCTGCCGCATACTAAGCGAGCGTTGGAGACAATGGCACTCGATCAGAACCGCTGAATTTCACCCCAAATCCATCTTTTTACGCTTGTACAAGCTTCTAGAACAATTTTAGCCTTTTGGATACATTGGCGCATCGGACGGGCGACTCACGGAAACCATGACAAACACCTAGACTTGAGAAATTAGCGAACTCCAGTATGTCGAGTCATGACCGGATAGACGGACCCTGGTTGCTGAAGTGATTCGCAGACCATATGGAGGTACACACCATGAGATCTTTAATTTGCTTTACCTCCTCGCTAAGTGACATGCGTGGTCAGTGAGTCAGTCCCGTCGCCAATTAACGAGCGCGCCTCGTGTTTGGACTAGGGGTTTCCTTTAAAGGCACAGGCCGATCAACACGTCAGCCACACAGCGCGAACGTTGGACTGTGGCTGAGACCAATTGCCTCGAACTCCCTCGAACTCTCCAACATTCGTTGACTTCCATTCTGAAGTCGGTAATGCTATCTCTTGGTCATCTCTTTGGAATCTTGACTGTCACGGGTCCCAATAATATGGTGCGGCATCCATGTTGTCAAACCTTCGCTGTGGGCGGGCACGTTGTTTGACTCGGGACTTGCAACCGAGTAAAGGATCTCGGTATCTTTGTCGAGAGGTACCATATTGGAGCGGGAAACCCTCTTGATTCGGTATGGACGGCTCGTCTGGAATTAAAAATTGAGTCGGGACTTGAACGAGGCGTTCTGTAGTTGGCGGACTCAACCTTGCCAGAGAGACTGGTAAGTAGTATTTTATAACTCAGTCGCGAGTATATAAGCCTGTCCAGCTCAAGGCGGCACATCATCATCGAGCCCTACTGTCCACTGTGATATTCAACCACCTTACACCATTGAACACTGCTCAATGTCTGACACCAGCTCTCAGCTTTCTGTCTCAACCTCTGCTCTCGAGGAGCTTCAGGCCAAGGTACAGAGCCTGGTAGTTCCAAACTTCTGCACCGGAATGCTCCCTCTGGAAACGTCCGAAGGGAAGCTGTTCTACTGTAAAGGTGGCAGCTCAGACGCTAGGTTTGTTGAATATTTTCCTATTTACCACTTACATTCTCATGAATTCTTTGAAGCTTCCTTTCGTTCACTGATGGCGTCCTCCAGGGTGGGGACATTCAGAAGCTTGTGGAAGCGTGCCAGCAAGCAACGTTTGGTCGCGGCAATCAAGATGTGCTTGACGAAAGCTATCGCAAGGCCTGGAAGCTGGACACCACTCATTTTGCTGTTCAGTTCGATCTCGCTCGCTCCGGTATCATGGAAACGGTCCATGATCAGCTTCTTCACTACGAGGAGAACACTTTGAAACTCGAGCCGCAGCTGTACAAGTTGAACATCTACGGTACGCATCTCTCTGTATTCTACCGTTGGCCGCGACTCGAATTAATTTAATGCAAAGGTCCCGGGTCTTTCTTCAAGCCTCACATTGATACGCCTCGAAGCGAGAAGCTCTTCGCCAGCCTTGTCGTCGTACTCCCAACTACCCATACCGGTGGAAACCTCCTGCTCGACAAGGATGGGTCACTATTCAACTTCGACTCCTCCAAGCTTGTCTTCCACCCCGAGACGAAGGCTCCTCAGATCGCTTTCGCTGCCTTTTTCAGCGACATCGAACACGAGGTCTTACCCGTCGAAGACGGATATCGGATCACCCTCACATACAACCTCCATCTCGCTGACACCGACCTACCCATCCCAAAGGCGCTCTCTTGCGATACCTTGACATCTCTCAAGAGTGCCCTGCTCGATCTCATATCCGACCCTAAAGTTTTACCGAACGGTGGGGCGTTGGGCTTCGGACTTTTGTACCAATATCCAATCAACCCCAAGTTCCAGAAGGATCTTGTCAAATTTGCTGGAGCTCTGAAGGGAAACGATGCCCTGGTCAGAACGGCCTGCTCATCCATTGGCCTGAAGGTAGCTGTCAAGGTCGTGTACGACCTGGAAGATGCGGACGGACCTGAGGAAGACGACGAGGACAGGGAAGAGGAATATCTAGGCAGCGATTGGATCAGTGATACGGTTCACCCTGGCGGGGAGGTCTACGACGACGGCTTCAGCTCCGCGTTCAAGTACAACGGGGCTAAAGCTATCCGTGGTTATTCGGCCACCGAGAAACATAAGGACACCCTTCCGATGCTCTGGGTTACGCCTGAGAGCAGTATGGTTCCAACGGAAGCTGCATTTGCTGCATACGGGAATGAACATTGGGTCAAGCATATCTACGGCAACCTGGTGCTCACTGCCCAGGTTCCGCCACCGCAGAAGAGGGAGAAGTTATTGCGCAAAGCCAGAGCGTCACTCACAGGTGGCGTGGCGAGCTGAATCCAAACTCAGAGCGTAAAGCGGGCAAGTCTTCAGGTGCAATAGATGAGTAGACGACGATTGTTGATGTAGAGTTCAAGTTATTCTTCAATCTTTCAGCTTTCGAATACATGGAATATCTCTTGTAAATTGTGTTTCTATCAACAATGCAGTCCCTCAATATCTAATCGGCGTTCCTTGTTGAGGATCCATCACCATCCGATGTGTATGCATTGACATCCCGCTGAGGCCGTTATCCCAAGATTTCGGTCTGTCATCTGAATATCTCAGACTCCTGATAGTGTGAACACCAAGCTTGCAAGTTCAGGATTTTTGAACGGAAGGATCAGATACACGAGGGAGGAATCGGGTTATATTGGAAGTCTTTCGAATAATTACAGGACTGACCAACATCGGCAACGTCATGCCCGAAGAAGAGTAGCTTTAACGGTACCCTGGCCACTAGGTACTAATACCGCGAAGACAGCACCCGAGACATGGATAAAGGAGGGCCTCGCCCTGAGAGGCCACAAGGGAAGCCTCGCCAAGTGCAAGGCTGTCAGGAAGCGACTCGTCTTTATCACAGTCAGTTGGTTAACCCTCCGAACTCGGTGTCGATATAGCAGAGGCGAGGTGGCATACCCCCTCCAGCTCCAAAAGTGGGATGCTTGGTGCGGGGGCTATCCGTTAGCATCCAGCAGAAGTGAGGGACTCTGTTGCAGGCGCCGTCTAGAATCTTGAAGACCACGGGAACGGTGGGCTGGCAAGTGAGATGAAAGTTGTCCTTCTGACGTTCGAAAAGAGCTGGGACTGTGGTGTGGTAGTAACTGTGGTGTGGTAGTAACTGTTGCAGTTTGGCCGTTCAGTGCATCTATCGACGACTTGTGATGCAGAAGTGGATGCCATCCAGTACGCGTCTCTCAACGATTGCGATGCGAAACGGAGGTCGTCTTGTATGTTTATAGATACTACAGAGGGAGAGGTTGACCTTCCGACGACTGCAAAGCGATGACAGAGAGCCGTTCGGCGCATCTTTCAGCAACTGCCAGTGCAATGCAGGAGAGGGCAGATGCGAGAGTCTGGGTGTGAATGGTCACCTTGTGTATGCGGGCATGTCCGTTCACGGTGTAAGCGCGTTCCTGACTTGTGAGAAATTTGACCTTGTCGATATCTCTTCCTACTTTCGCCCTCTTCATTCAAACAGTACCGTGCTCTTAGGCCTTCTTCCGACTGTCGAACGACTTCGTTTGAGCGATGAGTCCTGCGGGACGGTGGTGATATGTCATGGTGGCAGATTCGCCTTGAAGCGTGTGCAGTATAATAGCTGCATCCATATGAGGAGGTGAGAAGAGAGAATCAGAGGCAAGGCGCCGCAGTCGTCAGAAGGAGGTGTGCCGCCTCGTGGGAATGGGCTGCAATTGCTTTGATAATGATTGGCGTGATGATGATCTTACCCTTGCAACCGAAGTAAAGGGTCTCGATGCATTTTGAGAGGTAAGTACTATATTGGAGCAAGTGACCCTGCTGCAAGCTTGACTCACTCTGGTCGATGGCTTTGAGGTAATCGACGCCTCTTCTGGAATTCGGAATCGAGTCAGGACTGGGTGAATCTCACATCTGGTGAACTACATTTTTCAACTCCAGGGTATCGTAAACTCTGTCCAATCCCTAGGACATCACATTACCATCTAGCCTCACTATATAGTGCAATATTCACCCGGCTCACAATTGAAAACTGCTCGATATCTTCCACCAGCTGCCGTAAAAACCTCTAACGCCGAGCTCGAGTGTTTCCCTTGAAGTGTAATACCACCCGAACAACGCGTACACAACCCTTCTTCAGGCATCATCATGTGCCATGTAGTTTCGACAATTGGTCATTGATTTTCGGGATCTTTCCCGAGAAATATGAGANGTTTTTGACCCTGCCGCTAGCTTCACCTTGACTCGTTTGGACAATTGCTTTGGGTAATTGACGCCTCTTCCAGAATTTGAAATCGAGTCAGCACATCGAACAGGGACTCGCATATCTGGTGAACTTAATCTTACAGCACAAATGGGGCATTTTCTAACTCCGTCGCAAGGATATAAGCCCTGTCCAGCTCGAGGGTGGCACATCACCCTACTGTCTACTGCGATATTCAACTGGATTATACCACCGAACACTGCTCGATGTCTGCCACAGCCTCTCAGCCTTCCGTAAAAACCTCGAGTGTCGAGCTTGAGCGGCTTCAGGCCAAGGTCCAGAGCCTTGTTGCCCCGAATTTCTGTACTGGGACACTCCCTCTGGAGACGTCTGCAGGAAAGCTATTCTACTGTAAAGGTAGTGCTTCAGACTCCAGGTATTTCAATAAAATCTTTTTCTCTTTACCTCTGCGTTCTAATGAGTTTTGTTAAGTTTCCTTTCGTTCACCGATGGTGGTCTCCAGGATGGTGACATTCAGAAGCTTGTCGAAGCGTGCCAGCAGGCAACGTTCGGTCGAGGCGGCCAAGACGTTCTCGACGAGAGCTACCGCAAGGCCTGGAAGCTGGACGTCACCCAGTTTTCTACTCAATTCGATCTCGCTCGCTCCGGTATCATGGAGACGGTTCATGATCAACTTCTTCACTACGAGAAGAACACGTTGAAGCTCGAGCCCCAGCTGTATAAGTTGAACATATATGGTATGCCTGTTTCCGCAAATTATTGTCAGCCAAGGCTCACGCATTCCTACCGTTTATGACATGAAGGTCCTGGGTCTTTCTTCAAGCCTCACGTCGATACGCCTCAAAGCGAGAAGCTCTTCGCCAGCCTTGTCGTCGTACTCCCCACTACCCATAACGGCGGAAACCTCCTGCTCGGCAAGGACGGGTCGCTCTTCAATTTTGACTCTTCCAAGCTTGTCTTCCACCCCGAGACGAAGGCTCCTCAGATCGCTTTCGCCGCCTTTTACAGCGACATCGAACACGAGGTCTTGCCCGTTGAAGATGGATATCGGATCACCCTCACATACAACCTCCACCTCGCTGATACCGACTTACCCATCCCGAAGGCTCTCTCCGATACTTTGGCGTCTCTCAAGAGCGCCCTGCTTGATCTTATATCCAACCCTCAAATTCTACCGAACGGTGGGGCGTTGGGCTTCGGGCTCTTGTACCAATATCCAATCAACCCTAAGTTCCAGAAGGACCTTGTCAAGTTCGCTGGAGCTCTGAAGGGAAACGATGCCCTGGTCAAAACGGCCTGCTCCTCCATTGGTCTGGACGTAGCGGTCATGGTCGGGTACGACCTGGTTGATGAGGACGAGAAACATTGGATCAGTGATAAGATCCATCCTGGCGGGGAGGTCTTCGACGAATTCTTCAGTTCCGTGTTTAGGAAGAAGGGGGGTAAGCCTATCCGTGATCCTTTGGCCACCGAAATACAAAAGGACACCCTTCCATTGCTTTGGGTTACACCTCAGACCAAGATGGTTCCGACCGAGGCTGCGTTTGTTGCTTACGGGAATGAATATTTTCTCACCAACGTATACGGCAACTTGGTGCTCACCGCTCAGGTTCCGCCTGCCCAGGAGAGGGAGGAGTTGTTGCGCAAGGTCACAGCGTGACTTACAGGTGGCGTGGCGAGCTGAATGCGGACTCGAAGGGGTATTCATTCTAAGGTGCAGCAAATGATTAGCTACTCTTGTACGATCTTGGGTGCGGGAGGGTGTGGATCGCTATGTTGGAAGCAAAGGCTCGTGTAAATAATGTCGTGTACCATTACTTCGTCAATAAGGCTCAGTGTTAATCTATCTCTTTGTGTTGCAGTACTTGCATCCATTTTTTCCAAGTGTGTTGTTCAACATGTTGGCGGCGCTTAAATGTGATGACAGCCAGTGATGGCGGTATATTACGACGCCTACCAACGCCCTTGCCATCCACCGATCCCTCGGCCATCTATTCTAGTAAGTCCTTCTAGCTAGACAAGAGAAAGAGCATCTAAAATGCCCTCTACCACAGCATATTGCCAATCATGGCTACAGAACACACTGTGAATCCGCAGGAAGTGGACGCGATAGTGGAAACCCTCTTGAGAACCAACGAACCCCCCTCGGACCAACAAAGATACCAAATCACCGTCAGACTTCAAACCTTACAGGATGGTGCTCAATGCATAGCAAGCCAACCATCCAACCTGGAAGGCCTCTCACAGGACGCTGAGAAATGCCGACGCGCCGCACAGAGCTATCAGCTGGCCCTCTCCTGCATCAGATCCCTTCCTGACGAAATATGGCATGTCACATTCGAGGCGGGGATGTCTGGCTCATGGTCGGACGACGACAAATATATACAGCTAGTTTGCAGTATTTGCCGGCGATGGCGGGATCTTGCGCTCAGTCATTCCATTCTTTGGGCCAAGCTCCCGCCCATCGAGCACCCCAGAGTTTTCGGTACGAATTCGAGGCCACTTTTCGTTGGTAATACGGGAAGAAGAAATCATATTGCGACGGTATCTGTCGCGATCAGGGGCAGTGCCGATATCCTTCGATTTCAGGATCTTCCTGGAGGCATGGAAGGACCCTGAGGCTAAGATGCTCATCCAAGATACCCTCCTCCCGTTGCTGGTCGACCAATGTCACCGATGGGGATCGATATATATATTCCTCCCTGAACAGGCATTTGACGAATGGTTGCACCCAGTGAGCGGCAAGCTGCGTATGCTTCGGAGCGTGACGCTTTTTGTGGGGGTTAATTCGATGCAACAGCCAGCGATACCAGATACGAGAACGCGCCAGATCAATTGTTTCAAAGAGGCACCAATGCTACGAAATGTCGAGGTGCTTACCACTGCCTTCACAGAAGCAATTCTCACCGTTTCCCTCCCATTTTCCCAACTCGAGAACTTCAAGGTTACATCTGGACCGGACACATGCTGCGAAGACATGCTCACAAGTTGTCCCCCTCATTTACGGGTAATGGACATCAGTCGCTATACTGCAGGCTATTCGAAGCCGTCGAATTTGGATTCTTCGCTTTCCTTCCGGAACCTCAACCGTCTGAGACTCTACACCACTGAACAAACCCTCTCCATTTTTCGCATCCTCGACATCCTTGTCCTTCCTGCTTTATCGACACTCCAGATTGGTGGAGAATTCGACTTCGATCCCGCAAGGCCATTGTTCAGCAAGATTCTTCTCCTGGTTCAACGTTCAGGATGTTCAATGAAGAATCTAACTCTTACCGCTCCTCTCGATACACAACAAGAGGAGTTCTACAAAATATTAAGGCTCTCTCCTGGCCTTCAGCATCTGGAAGTACCTCACATCGGTTCCCAAGGGCTACGAAAGCTCGTCTTGGATATGGACGATGACCCCCGAAACCAACTCATTCCGAACTTGCGAATTCTGAAGCTTTGCTGGTACGGCTCGGATCTCAAGAACCCGACAAGGGGCCTAAATGGGGTGATCGACGTTACAGCGCTCAGGGAAATAGTTGTATCAAGAACGACTGCCAAGCATATGTTCTTGGAGGAAGTTCACCTTTCCAGGTACCATAACCTAACGCTGAGCGCACAGCTGGAATATCAATGGAACCCGACAGCCATCCCAGAGGTCACGCTGGCAGCTCTGGCTCAGACCTTCGAAGAGTCCCTAGGATACCTCCACCAATGCAGCTTTTGGCATCATTCCAACGATCCCTACCAACGTATCCGACATGAGCTTACTTACGCGGACGCCAGCTTGCACGAGAGGCTCGACCAAGAGATGCGCGACTTGGAAAATATTGATCTAGCGGATTATGCTGATACACTGGTCCTTGCGGTACGTCTACCGAATTTATAATTATCTATATCGTTTACACCACCCTGACCACTTGCTCAGAGAAGAAATATCCCATATCTATTGCACGAGATCGGTCAGAAAGCAGGCTCAATCCCAGGAGATGATAGGTTCGCCTTCCGCGTGCGTGCTGGGGAGGTCTGTCAGAAATGGAAACCCTTTATCCTGCGGGATGCCCGGGCAACTCCGTATGCTTGGAGATACGCTACTCCTTCCCTTTCTATATTGAGGTGTCGTCCCGTCGACGAAGGTGAGCATGTCTTTCTGTGCGTTGATTCTAGAGGAATTGATGGAAATAACCCTTCGTTATCCAGACGAAACGAAGACTTGGAAAGACATTATCTCGTGCTACAATCCATACTAGATGATCTAACAGTCAAAGGATATGATATTGAGAATATGTGCGAAAAACTCTCGCAATCTTACTCAGCTGAATATCTGATACATTGGTGGTCCATGTACAACAGAAAATCGAAGTGGTCAGACTATTTTAAAATATGTGAAACAAAGAAAGCAAGAACGACAGCAACCAGGATAGTACATTACATCGAGCATAGTAAGGAAAAGATCAACGACAAATGAGGTAGAAATCCAGTGATTGAACGAGGAAAACCCGTAAGACTAACCCGTAAAGACTCGGGTTAATGTTCGAGTGAAAGATGTTTCCTTCTGTATTAACAGGGTGATCTTATATTATTCTTTTCTTGTTGAACTTATCGGTCATATAATACGAACGTGTAGGGTAATTTCAGAATCTAGATTGAAGTCATTCTGCCGATAGCTCCCAACGCCGCCCGTTCACCTCGAAATCCTCCAATCCCTTCACCACCTTCGACATCTTCAACTGACAGAACTGCTCCACCGACCTCACCACGTAACCTTCGTTTACCATTGATTTAATAATCAGCTTCTTCAGCCGTGGAAACTGCTGATACCACTGCCGAATGGTATCCTTAACCTTCCATTCGTGGGACCATTCTAATCTCTTATCCACCACCACGATAATCCCAGAGACACAATCCATCCATTCTGGAGTTCCACCCGAAGCAGTAATGGGTTCCGTCGCTTGCCGCATCCACGATACGATATCCTCCGGAGCGAGGAGCTCTATATCGACAGAGAATTTGGGGTTGGGTCCTAATTTAGTGAGTTCAGCCAGAAGGCATCGGTCGTCCAACGCTCGAACGTCCGAATCACCCACTATAGTCCAACTACGGCGCACTCCACGGCTGAACACAATCTGCAAATTCTGTAGCGCCGGAAAAGACGCTGAGTACGAAGTGAGTGCTGGTAAAATCCACTTCGCTTCACCCCGGAGTGTGGTCAATCGGGCGAGGGCAGGTAATACAGCGTTTGATGAATTGGCGAAGGGGTTGAGACCATCTGTCCAGGGGGAGGAGAGCTGCTCCAGCGACAGGCGTTCGAGCTTGGGAAAGCCTTTGATGAATTGGGTGACCTGTTTGTCGCTTAATCCCCTGCATTTCCTGAGCTTTAAACCTTTGAGGCCAGGGGCTGCTTGTGGGAGAAGGTCGCTTAGGATCGACCAGGTTGCGCCGAAGAAGTCAACGTCTTCAATGGTGAGGTCGGTAATGGGGGAGGTGGAGAGGGCTGAATAAGTCCATTGGAGAAGAGGGGGGCATAGAAAAGATTTGGTCCCAATCGTGAGGTGGGTCAAAGAGGAGTGGGCTATCGCCTGCGGTGAAAATTCCGTAAGGATATCCTTCGGTGCGGAGAAGCTCCAGTTCGTGTGAGGATTGCGCTCGTATTTCCAGGTCTGACCTGCCAAAACAGAAGGTGTGGGTGCGAATTCTGCTGAAGTGAAAAGGTTCTTGAGTCGAGACAATAAAGATGGTGGCTGTGAACGGGGAGACATGACCGTGACTTCCCGGTACACATCCATTATTTTGAGGAGCCCTCGAACTTGTAGGGAGGAACAACCGCGCTCGACGATTGTATTTAACAAGCTTCCTAGACCTTCTGACCATGCGATAGCGTTGTCTTCCGTAAAGATATAGGCAACCTCTTCAGAGGAGTTGAAATTCAGAACGACTTCGTTCACCGCTTTTAATTTGGTGATGAAGCGCTCGACCCGCCCGAAATGAAGTAGCATTGTTTTGTCCGTGGCGAATCGTGGAAAATTGCAGCAGAAATGCTGCGTCTGCGTCACGGTCGATGAGAGACATAGTGCAGTCATCAAGTCATGGTTCGCTGGACGATATGGGATAGTTACAGTACATCGTTCGCTGACTTTTGGCAAGCCGGACTTCTTGATGTACGTGGAGAGGCAGATCTCGTGCAGCCTTCTGCACTGGAAAGCCAGTTCATAGAGTGTCGGTAAAGGAAGGCGGTATTCCTCAAGAATCTTTTCGAGGAGTTCGTTTGGTAGAGAAAGAAGTGTAGCAGTCATAGTCGAGGTAGAGGACCATGCATGCTGCGGTGGTTTTTATCAGGGACTTGTCCAAACACAGCATCTCACAGCATTCAGGGACGATTCTGACGTTGCACCTTCACGACCTAGCCTGAGTAAATCTCCACGTCACTTAAGATTCTTAACATTCAGCCCAAGAGACCGTACAGAGGAGAGTTACCCAGATATGACCATGCCTTGAAACCGAATTACGGAACCAACTCCTGCTCACCCCACACGCCTTTCTCGTCCCTCCAAAACCTGAACCTCTTGTTCGGCTGCACGCCCAAATCCACAAAGTCCACTTCAACCGGCTCGATAACTACCAACACGAAGTTCCCCAGGGCCTCATCCCAATTCTTCTGCTTCTTCTCCCGCTCCTCCGGAGAGTCGCTATCACTGGGCTCCTCGACGCGCTGAGGCCACTTCTTCGCTGCCTCCGGGCCTCCGTAAAGCGAAAGCGGTGTACCAGGAGGAGGCTTGCACCAGCTGGCTTTCATATACGCAGAGAGGCTTCGGAAGGAAGCTTGCCTCTGACTTTCCCAAAACTCTTTTGGCGAAGATTGTTGGTAGACGTTCGAAAGGGATTGTAATCCCAAGTAGCCTTGTGCTTCAGAGCGCGGCAGCTTGAAAGAGTCTTCGACCGTCTTTTCAAACTCGCTGTACAAATCTTTGGAAGCGCCAGTAGGAGAGGGGATGAGGAACGCTTTCCCAGAGATTCTAAACTGAATTCTTGTCTTATCGTCGTCAGATTCTCCGTTGATCCACCAAGCGAACTCGACGTTCGAGTTCGCTCTGATTTGGGANNGACTTTTGGGGTACGAAGGTCGGTTGAGGTAACAACAAGTGGTAGGTGGGCTGGGGGAAACGTCCCAGATGACCCGGAATCGACCTGGAGGAACGAGCGGAAGATGTGTGAACGGACTTTGGGGGATGTTCTCTGCGAGTCACTCGCGATA
>JANBPK010000194.1:0-15307 GCA_027579435.1 Candolleomyces eurysporus
ACCGCAGCTGCCAGTAGGATACCTACAGGCCCCGGTGCGACTATGGGCACGGCAGCTGCCATCAATCGCCCGCATCTAGCAACAGCCGGGGGTGGGAGGAGTGCAAGCGACTCGATGACCCAGTCCGTCCTCGACCGGAAACGCCAGCTTGAAGCCGAACTCGCTGCTTTGAACGCGCAAGTACCTGGCGATGGTGGTGCGTCATATATCCCGATGCCTAGTGCTTCACCGCAGCTTCTAAGTACGAGTCGCGGTTCTTCAGATTCATTGTTGAGGGAGAGGACGACGTTCGGGACCGGTCGCTTTGAAGAGATCGAAGTGCCAAGTGATGTTGAGGGGTATGATGTTGACGATGAGGATGGGGTCGGGCATTCGGCTGGGAAGAGGGGTGCAGCCGCTGGTGGAGGCTGGTTTGGTGGATGGGGTACAGGGTCGAAAGGTGGATATGAGAAGGTTAACACAAAGAACGATTAATTTCACTTCTCGATGGTTGGTGGTTGGATGGGTATAGTGTTGTGGACGTTCTTTCGCATGTTTCTCGCATTGGTCGAGTTGACCTTGACTTAACACTATCTTCGTTTCAAGGTCGTTAATAGGTCTCTTATCATCTTTCCCCTCTAATCGCTTTCGCTTCTGTCGTCGTTGTCCTTATCGTCTCACTATTGCATCGCTTTCAAGTCCAGTTTTCCTTGCGTTCTTTCATATCAGTTACAATGCATCAACGGACTTCCAATCTCAATCTTATATACATAACGAATTTTACGCTTTCTTCTGAATTCTGACATCTAAAGTTTTGGAGCGTTGAACGTTGACGTGCAAAATGTGATATAGAGAGAGACCATTGTACGCCACCACGAAAGTAGTCTTGTAAAGGTCTCTTCAACTGACGATCACTGTCGACCTCGCCGACCGTAAACTGGCGATGGAAAAGCCGTTCCCAGAATCCTCAGAGCGCCAAAGGGAATTATGACCCAGGTAAATCCGCTTCGGAGATAGCGCTTGCTGATGGCGCCTGATCCAAACCGATGCCAGGTCGCGATCATCTTTGCAAGATCCAGCACCCCTCAGACACGCCAAACCCTACTGCAGCACCGAAGAGGACTATTTCTCGACGAATAAATGGATCCCAGCGATATAGAATCCCAAAGAGCACTCGATGCACGCATCGAACAGCTCCAGAACGAGCTGACCGACGTGAAGCGTCGTCGGAACGCCCTCTCCCCCGTCTCCCGACTCCCACCCGAAATCCTATGCAAGATCCTGCTGCTCATCAGGCAGGAGGACTTGATTTCAAAAGAGAAGAAAATCGTTCCGCAATACATCCTACTCTGCCACGTCTCTCACTTTTGGCGGACCATCATGCTTGGGAATCCCGAGTTTTGGGTGGATATACGCCTCGCGCGGTCGGCGTCATGGAGGGCTTCACGAATGCTCAGCTTCATGGCGCACCATTCCGGAGCCCAGAAGATCTCTGTCTCTTATACACGCGACAGACCCCAGAACCACGAACATGGCCCGGATATTCCAATCGACTTGGATTTGGTTCCCATTCTGCAGCAAGAGTCGAGCAAAATCAAGTCACTCTCTCTCGTAATGGGAAAATTTGACAGTAACCGGGACGGGGGACTCGAAGCGGAGGTAGCGAATATCTTTTCCGAGGGGGAGTTCAGCAATCTCGAGGATTTCCTCCTTGAGATCACCCCAAGGGTCTTCGAATTGCCACCAACCTTGAAATTGGACAAGGTGTTCAAGAATCGCCCGCCGAAACTGCAGCGTCTTGAGGTGGCGGGGTGGAGACTTTGTTTGGAATCCAGTCGCCAACTGTCGCAGGGCATAACTCACCTTATCTTGANGGGGGGATCTCGTCGGAAGCCTGTTCGAGCTTCTGTCGTTGTCACCTGGACTGAAAACTTTATACCTCACGGGCCTTCAACATACCCAGCCGTCGAACTTTTCTTACCCCCCAAACGCGCCTCGCCAAGTCTGTCTGTCACAACTCGAATCTTTCACCTTGAACCTGCACTCATATTCGCTACTTGATGTCTTGAAGGGCATTCAGATTCCACCCAACCTTGCGCATCTCCGAGTCCAACTTGGCCACGCGTTCTCCCACAGAATGAGTGAATTTTTCGATGCATGGAAGCGTGCACAAACGGGTGTCATTGAGCCAGAGCATGTGCTCATTGGCAAGCCCCATGGTTCGTGCGTTATAAGCCGGGTCATTCTCGCGTGGAAGACGACAGAGTCCCCGGATCAGTTCAAACCAGATAGGATAATACGATCCCCACCCTCGGTCACGCTAAAACTGCGACTCAGATCTGCCATGAATGACAATATGCGCCCCTTTGGCGAGCCTCAGATCTACCAGCACAAATGGTCATTCGGCAAGGTCAGAGTGGTGGAGATTTTGGGTCCTCGCGAGGAGGATGAAGAGTGGGCTAGACTGAAGATGTATAGGCTTGGAGATCACTTCTGGACCACGATCGCGAACGCACCTTACCTCCAGCTACTTTATCTCAACTCACGTTTCGAAGACGAGTTCAAGGAGATGATCATCAAGCTCGGACCAGGTGTCTTTCCGGCACTCCAATATCTGATCTTCTCGCTCATCCGCTGTGAAATTACACTCCGTCGAATTTCCTTTGACGAGTTCGCGGCGAGCTTTGTGGAATATTTCAAGCTCAATAGAGCAACACCGCTGGCACTTTTGGGATTTAGGCATTGTCCTGAACAACCGAGCCAGGCCACTTTAAACATCCTGAAGGAGGTTGCAGTCCGTGTCGTTTGCCGGGAGACTGAAGAGTGGCCGTAATCACGGTTCTCTTTTCCGTCCAGAGACACTGGCATTTATTCTGCTGTCACCAACCAACTCACTACCCCTTCATTCACAATCCGAATTCCTCACCCCAAATCCGGCAGTATATCCTGCGTTCGCTCCAAACCCTACAGCCCCGCCTCCGAAAACCCATGCACCTCTGTCCACGATTTTCCGTCCCCTCTAACCGAAAATAATGCCACCAATCATGCCTCCTCGCAGACATACCCAAAAATAATCCGGAAAATTGAACGAGAAAAAACACATCAAGCAAACCTTAGTCTCCCCAACTCCGACCTTGACGCAGACTTAGCCTCGTCATTTTCATGTCCAGCTCAACCTCCAACTCAACCTCGACCTTCTGGCCATAGCAGGGAACTCGCTGATAAAGATAAACGGATCGTTCTCAGGCGGTACTACTATGACGGAATCCTGCCGACGAGGGGAAGAAGGGCGCTTCAACAGCTTAAAGTGCTAGAGTCAATGCTGCCAGTCTGGATTGGTGTTGGTGGTGCGTTCTCCGGGTGTGTGTGCGATGTACATGTAGGGCGCTGCTTTTCCCTATGTATCGAATGCTCCGTTTTCTCTTGTTGCATATTTTGCTGGTTTGCTTGGTGTATTGTCCTATTGACGCCGATATCGAATTCATGGCATATTGCTATCACCCGTACGGACATCAGTATGGCTATGACCACATACAATGTATTCCTGTGTTTCCCCGAGTCTGACGCTGCCAGGCCAAGCGAAGGGTTATTCACTTATACAGATGAGGTCCAATGAAGGCGCCGTCGAAGTAGACACACACTACCTCAGGTCCAATTTCACGCTTTCCTCCAATTCTGATTGTACTACAGTCAGAAAATTGGACGAAAATCTTGGAGCATTGAAACTTGACGTTCACAATCTGGTATCGGAGAGGGTAATATACTCCACCACCAAAATAGCCTTTCACAGGTATATTCTAACTACGGTCACTGTCGACATCTTCAACTACAAACCGGTGATGGAAAAGCCGTTTCCAGAATCCCGAGTGCCAAAGAATTAGAGAGCGTCCAAGGGACACGATGCTGCAAAGGCTTGACTCTGCTGTCACGTCCAACTCAAAGGGGAGATTACCTCTGTATCCCGGGGGATTTGGACCCATTATGGACGACCCTCTTGCATCCAGGTAAATCAGATCTTGCCTTGAATGCTGAAGGATAGCGCTTCCTGATCCGGCACGGAATGATGGCGTCACCAGGCTTAACTTGACGCTGTCAGGTCGCGTCAACTTGCAATCGAACTTCCAAGATCCAGACACGCTACATAAAGCCTACTGTAGCACCAGGAAGGCCTAGTTCTTGAAGACCAAATGGATCCCGATGATATAGAAACCCAGAAAGCACTCGACGCGCGCATCGAACAGCTCCAGAGTGAGCTCATCGATCTGAAACGCCGTCGGAACGCCCTCTCCCCCATCTCCCGACTCCCAACCGAAATCCTATGCAAGATCTTGCTGCTCATCAGGCAGGAGGAGTTTAAATCAGGAGACAAGAAAATCGTTCCGCAATACATCCTACTCTGCCACGTCTCTCACTTTTGGCGGACCACCATGCTTGGGTGTGCCGAGTTTTGGGTGGATATACGCCTCGTGTGGTCGGCGTCATGGAGGGCTTCACGAATGCTCAGCTTCATGGCGCGCCATTCCGGAGCCCGGAAGATCTCTGTCGCTTATACACATGACAGACCCTCGAATCACGCGCATGGCCCGGAGATTCCAATTGACCTGGATTTGGTTCGCATTCTGCACGAGGAGTCGAGCAAGATCAAGTCACTTTCCCTAGAACTGGAAGACTTTGAAAGTAGCCGGGACAGGGGACTCGAAGCAGATGTAGCGAATATCTTTTCCGAGGGGGAGTTTAGCAATCTCGAGGATTTCCTCTTCGAGATCATCCCGATAGGCAGTGAAGAGCCACCAATCTTAACATTGGAGAAAGTCTTCAAGAATCGCCCGCCGAAACTGCAGCGTCTTGAGGTGGCGGGGCGCAGAGTTTGTTTGGAATCTAGTCGCCAGCAGTTGAAGGGTTTGACTCACCTTATCTTGAAGGGGGGTCTGGTCGGAAACTTGTTCGAGCTTCTGTCGTTGTCACCTGGACTGAAAACTTTAGACGTCACGGGCCTACAAGTCACCAGGTCATCGTCCTTCCCCCACCCCCCAAACACCTCCGGCCACGTCTCTCAACTGCCACACCTTGAATCGTTTGTCCTATCCCTGGACCCAGATTCGCTACTGAACGTCTTGAAGGGCATTCAGATTCCACCCAATCTCACGTATCTCGAACTTGGCTGGGTGCCCTTTCACAATGCAAGAGAGTTTTTCGATGCCTGGGAGCGTGCACAGCGGGGTGTCATTGAACCGCAACATGTTCTCATTGGCAGGCTACGAAGATTCGCTGTTGGACGGCCCAGTGTAATCTGGTCTATTCTCGGATGGAAGACGGCAGAACCTCCTGATCAATTCAAATTACAAAGGATAAACCGATCCCCACTTTCTGTCCACCTACCCTTTACTTTGGCCCCAATACCGGGATCCGAATCGCCCATGATCAACGATGAATACCTCTTCGACGAGCCTCTGGAATACGAGCACAAATGGTCTTTCGGCAAGGTCAGAGTGGTGGAGATTGCGGCTTCAGCTGAGGAGAACTCGGCCGAACTGAAGAAAAATACGCTCGGAAATCACTTCTGGACTACGATTGCGAATGCACCGTACCTCCAGCTACTTCATCTTGACTCACGCTTTGAAGACAAGTTCAAGGAGACGATCATCACACTCGGACAAGATGCCTTTCCAGCACTTCAATATCTCATCTTCTTGCTCGTCTGGAATGAGACTGATTTCCGTCAAATTTCTTTCCACGAGTTCGCTACGAGTATTGTGGAGTATCTCAAAGTGGACAGACGGGCACCACTAGCACTTTTAGGATTCAGGCATTGCCCTGAAGAGGCAAACCAGGACACCTTGGACGCCCTGAAGGAGGTTGCAGTCAATGTCGTTTGCCGGGAGACTGCAGAATGGCCGTGATCACGGTTGTCTTCTCATCCAGAGACACTGACATTCATTCTGCGTTCACAAACCAAGTCACCAACCCTTCATTCCACCGAAATTTGAATTCCTCATCCCATATCCGGCAGTAAATGCTGCATTTGCTTCCAACCCTAGCATCCCGCCTCTGAAACCTCGTGCACTTCTCTCCGTCCCTCCTGCCGAAAATGGACTGGTTTTGGTGATGCGTTCTCCGAATGTGTATGCGATGTACGTGTCAGGTACCTGTCTCTATGTCTAGCGACTTTGTCCCATGTACCAAATGCTCTTCTCTCTCTTGCTTGTTTGCTTGATGTATAGTGCTACAGATGACGGTGCAGCATCCAAGTCTGTGGAGGTCTGAACACCCCGTTCAACGTTTCATAGTTTCATAGTTTCGCTCGTGCGCGAGAAAATGATCATCGTCGAATTTCCCCTGATGAGTTCGTGACAAGCATTGCGGAGTATTTCAAGCTGGATGGGAGGATACCGCTAGTGCTTTTGGGATTTAGAGATTGCCACGAAGAAGCAAAACACAACACCTTGGATGCTTCGAAGAGGGTCGCAGTTGATGACGTTTGGCGGGAGTATGAAGGGTGGATTTAAGGGTGATTGAGCAGTATCTTGCTGTTCTCGTCGCCATTGTCTGGTCTACGTCGTCAATTCGACAAATTAAACCATAGTTATAGCACTCATTAAAAGATGTTCCAGTGAAGATGAGGCTACGGAGTGCACACAGAGTGCGGCTGACCTATCGTGCCGTGGAAAGAGCTCTTCGATTGCCCACTGGAGACCAAAGGGCAGGTTCAACGACCGCGAAACAAGATAATCTTCATCTATTCAAAAGCTATCATCCATTCGTTCTTTCACCCGGTATTCAAGAAGGGTCCAGACGTCGTGACCCAGAGGGGCATTCAGCGCCGGAGGAAGTCCGCGAATATAAGTAGTATCACTGCTCTCTGCCCAACCTGGGGTTGAAATGGGCCTCTCCAAAAGTCTGCTTAATGACACTCAGTCTTGAGGGACACAGCAAAACGACAAAGGTGCCCTACGTCAGGCAGAGGGGATGTAAGAACAGAGAACCTTGACCTGGTTGAAGGAGTTGGGATTTAGAGCGGAATAATTGGCGATCCAATCTCAGAGAGGAATGCATCTTGGGGTTTCCGTAGTGTACATTACATTGTATCCAACCGGCACGGATAGAAAGAGACCTTATTACACCGGAAACAAGTATATCTAGCTCTCTGGCCTTTGTAGTTTTTTGTCGACAATTTGACACTCCGGGAAGGATATCTCGTCATCAGTACTCAGGCTCTGTATGCCACAAACTGAATGTGAACCCGAAACGACCAGGGCTAATTGAAAGCTCCAAGGGGGGCCGTGGAGCTGCCTTGGCTTCCCCCCAAATGTGTTGAGCACGAGCCACGATCCATCCTAGGACCTTTTAAGCACTATTCAGAAGCTCTGGCATTTCCGAGGTTCGAGAGCCAGCAACATACCCTGAAAATTTCCATGCCTGAAAGGCTGACCTGAAAACTGGAATCATTATGGAAGAACCGGAGCTCAGGGTCAAGTGCACATACAATTTCTTCGTCCAAATCACAAAACCAATTTTTGTGTGTAGTTGAGCGAGATTGGGGGTCTAGAATTCCTGGAAACTAGATATGTTTTAAGCTGTACGAAACAATGGAAGAACGAGATTTGGAACATTTACCTTGGCAGAAATGGCAGCCGACGCACGTTGCAGGTCACGTTGGACCGTTTGATGCGTGCGTTCAGTAAATTCTCTGCGAAAATTAGTTCCACAATTCAGGAGATTGAGACCCATGCCTGCTTCCAGCCAGAGTTTAATGCGACGATCAGGACATTCCACAGCCCGCGCCAATTGTTTGGCACACTTGGTAAAAAGGGACGGAGAACTATCTGTGATTAAGAAATCGTTCAAGAGGGAGTAGAAGAACATATGACAGAGGAAAGCGCAATAAGGCAGCCTATTGGCGTGAAGAGAGTCGGGAGCCTCGAACGGCTCATTGGTTGAGATGCAGGCATATGCTTCTCGCCAATGGTGTGCCAAATGCCAAGTGCCATAGCTGTAGGCCGGCCTGTAAACTGCCGAGTTTTCGGAGAGGGAGGAAACAAGATGGTACGATAGATGGAGATGGAATGAAGGTGGGACAAAGAATGGCCCAGAGCGGCTTTCGCTTGTGAGGAAGTCGCGGAGGGACGTATGGCAGAGCGCCACACTGCCCTCCTCGTCGGTTCCCGGGACATGGATGATCGCTTGCAGGTTCAGCAGGACCCGAATGACTTCGAAAGCCTCGATCCCAAGTAAGTCTGATATTCCAACAATCGGGAGTGGTTCGCGAATGAGGGTGATGGTAGAGATAATGTTGTGGAAATGGGAGAGATGTTGGGAACGGGTAAGTGTCTGAATGTACAGACTGTCGAGGCCATTCATCGTGAGGGTACGAGGGAGTCGTTCCATTGGCGTCGAAGTATCGTCTTCTGTGGCTGGGCGAACAATAAATTTGAAGATTGATGACGCAAGAACGAACGATTCGCCTATGTGCTCCACCAAGTGATACATATCCGATTGTGTTGGCCATTCTCCGTGCACTCGAACATATGCTCGGACGACGCGATCCCTCTTTGCCACGGCATGGAAAGAGGCTTCTAAGAATTTGTTGATGTCACCCCGTGTCCTGTAGGTGTTGAGGTCGCTCAATCGAGCCCCATCAACCTCGAGACGAGCGCGGATGTGTTGCTCTACTCGACTAGCGATGAAGACCCGGAGTGGGATGGTCGGGTGCCGCTCGAAGAAGTCGAGCATTTGATCGATGAGCTCCTCTACCCCTCGCTTGTCCTCACATTCATCGAGTCCATCGATGACAATGACGAAGGGTCCCTTGGCACGAGCGTCTTCGAGAACCTCTCCTTGCATGACGGCCCTAAACGGTTCGTAGACCAAACGTTCCATCTGTCGAGTCAAGGAAACGCGGTGGTTCAGCAGACCTGGGTCAGCCCTCAACGCGGCTTCGAGGAGTGGCACGGTCGCAGGCAGCGCGGATGCCATTTGACTCGACAACGTCGCCGCAAATCCGTTCAGTGTGTTCCTGTCGCCCGCGTTACGAAAGAAAAAGTAGCTTGCAAGCAAGCGGCGGGACCCTTCGAATATGTTGGCGATCTTCAGGGAAATAGCTGATTTACCGGAGCCGGCGAAACCGTGGAGCCAGTAGATGTGGGCGGTTGGAGTATATACAACCACAGCGACAGGGGTAGTCTTTATTATCTTTTCCTTGATCCCAGGAGCCGGGTCCGTAGCGTCAGCCCAGGTAGTTATATCCTGGACTACCTCTTCTCTGGTTCCAGGAAAGCACTCGGAATCCGGAGGCGAGGTCTTTCGATTTCGGGTGTGAGAGGCATCGGGAATCGGTTTCAGTCGAAGAAAGAGGTCTGTAGCGTAATCTTGGCATGATGAAGCACATATATACTTCGGTTCTATTTGCTCACCCAGTCCCCCATTTGAAAAGTACTGGCTTCCAGTAGCAACGTAGATGTTCTGTTGCTGAATTTGAAAATCGCACGCATTGGGATATATTGGAATGCTAGGGGAAATTCCTGCCATTCAGTTAACCTAAGGCTGAAGAATCAATGAAAGGGAAGGGTTTTGATCAGGGAAAAGGCTAGGAGATTGGGACCAGCGTGCCCACGCCCTCACAGGCCGTGAGCAAAGGAAGCCTTTTACTTATCAATGCTCGACTTCAGCCTTATCAGTCACGGTGATGATGACGCGAGAGAGTGTGAACGTGAGTACTAGGCAAAAGTGCTGAATGGGCGGACTCCGTCGGGTTCATGCTTGGGCATAAGGCACACACGTGGAGCCTATTTCACCCTGACTGAGGCCACGGGAAAAGGCCAAAGACACTCAGGAGGAGGAATAGGGGAGGAGGCTGAGTTCTCGGAACATGGATGCAAGAAATGGATAGAGGACCGGTGAGGAAAGGAGGATGCTGTGCACGGAGGTTGGCAGTATTTAAACGAGGTCGGGGCGCCTAAATGGAAATGAAATTCCCGAGTTCGTATCTTGTTGTCCGGCAGAAGAAAACTGCTAGGGCGCCTGTTGCCAGCACCACCGCTGTAAAGATCGATGCTCGAGCGAGAATTGCGCCAGCAGAGAGAATTTAAGAGGAACAGCGCACAAGAGGAGGAGGGAAGGGAGGGGAGATCAGAGAGGAGGGTAGGACTCGGAGGGCCAGGAAGCGTGGCGCTTCAGAAGCAATACCATGATACCACAACTACCGAATTGAAATCCAAGCGTCTACCACAGCGAAAAAAGACCAGGATCAGTTGGAAATCCTCCAAGTCCTTCAAGCAGCATCGTCGGATCCATACTTTCCGTTCCCGGGCCGTATCCTCGTCGCCAGTATCGTAATGATCGACGGCGGGAAGAGTTTTACAGTGGGAGCAGCGGGCACTGCTACAGAGTCTTCAACCGCCTCCTCTTCGTCTTGGGCTTTGACGAAGAGGAACTCCAAGTCCCAGAAACGTCCGTGGCGATAACCTTTGGTTTGCATTGGTGGCCACTTACAGGGTAGAGAATTTGTTTATATGTGCGTGTCTATCTATGACGGTTTAGGCACCGAGCAGAGGTTCAGATGTTATTGGCAACCCAGAATTGAGTCGAGATATCATGTAAGTTCAGGAAGGGTGTCTTCAATATCCCACCATAGTCCTGTCAAATCAATGACGTTGACAAGAAACGACTGGCAGCCTGACTCGGAGGAGAGCATCGAGCTTTCCGGAAGAGCAAGGGAGGTATTCAGGTCTGGTACCACGCCTCTGACCAATAACTCGAGACCATGTTCAAACCAAGACGGGAGGCAAACAACACCCTTGAGCAGGGGAACCACCATATCATTGCTAATACTCATGCTGGTATTATGGTCGTTTTGCGCACAGCAAATGAAAGCAATCGGGCAGCATGTTGAACCAATTGCAACACCTGGAGAATCCGGTCGCTACTACTAAGAGTCATGTAGTCCCTGCCATAGTAGACCTACTCTTCAAAATATGTTAAAATCTTGGGCGGACAGTTCCAAAAGCTTCCCCAAAAACGCATGCATGGCGATCACATAGATTGTATCCCCCAAGTCCGACGCTGTGAAATGAGTGACCGGCGGAAGCTGAATGTGACCCTGCGGCCAGAATGACTCTGGTAAATGACTAGCTTCAAGGGAGGTTTCTGCTTTGCCTTCACTTTCTCCCAAGCGTGTTGAGCATGAGCCACTACCCATTCTAGCACCTGTTGGAAACGTTTCAGCGGCCTTGAAATTTCTGGGACATAAGAGCCGGCAACGTACATTAAGAATGTCTATGCCAGAAATGCTGCACTGAAAGCTGAGATTATTATGAGAAGACTAGAGCTCAGAATCGAGTGCGCATACGGGATTTAGATGATAGACCCAATCTTCCCGTGTGGTCGAGCGAGATCGGTGGTCTAGAATTTTGGAACACTAGATTTGCGTTTTCAGTGACATCAGACAGCGGAAGAGTGAGATTTGGGAATATTACTTTGGCACAAACGGCAGTCGAAGCACGCTGCAGGTCATGTTGGACTGCTTTGTACGTGTGTTCAGTCAATTGAACTGCGCACAGCAAACGATCACTCCCCCTGAGATGGAAATCTACGCCTGTTTCCAGCCAGAGTGTACTATAGCGGCCTGGGCATTCCGCCGCCAGCGCCAATTGTTTGGCACACTCGGTAAGAAGGTACGCAGTATCATTCGAGTTTAGGGGATGCTGCAAGAAGAGGGAGAAGAAGAACATATCACAGAGGAAGGCGCAATAGGGCAGCCTATTGGCATGAAGAGATTGGGGAGCCTTGAACTGGTCGATCTCGTTGGTGGAGGGGGCATATGATTGGGCGAATGCTTCTCGCCAATGGTCTTTCAGATACCACATGACATAGTCGTAGGCCGGCCCGTCAACCTTCAAAGTTTCGAAGAGAGAGGAAACGAGATGGTACGACAGATGGAGATGGAATGAGGGTGGAACNAAAAAATGATCCCGAGCGGCTTTCGGTGATGAGGAAGCCACGGAGGGATGTATGACAGAGCTTCACGCTGCCCTCCCCGTCAGTTCCCGGGACATGGATAATCGCTTGTAGGTTCAGCAGGACGCGAACGACCTCGAAAACCTCGATCCCAAGAAGATCTGATATTCCAACAATCGGGAGCGGACGGCGAAGGAGTGCGATGGTAGAGATAATGTTGCGGAAATGGGAGAGATGTTGGGAACGGGAAAGTGTTTGGGCGTACAAGCTGTCGAGGCCATGCATCTTAAGCGTACGAGGGAGTCGTTCCATTGGCGTCGAAGGATCGTCTTCTGCGGCTGGATGCATGATGAATTTGAAGATTAATGATGCTAGAACAAAGGATTCGCCTATATGCTGCATTAAGCGATCCATATCCGATTTTGTTGGCCATTGTCCGTGCGCTTGAACATATGCTCGCATAACCCGGTCCCGCTTTGCGACGGCATGGAATGAGGCCTCTAGGAGTTTTTTGATATCATCCCGTGTCCCGTAGCTGTCAAGGTCGCTCAACCGGACCCCATCAACCTCGAGACGAGCGCGGATGTGTTGTTCTACTCGACTCGAGATGAAGACTCGCAGTGGGATAGTCGGATGCCGCTCGAAGAAGTCGAACATATGATCGATGAGCTCCTCTACCCCTCGCTTGTCCTCACATTCATCGAGTCCGTCGATGACAATGATGTAAGGTCCTTTGGCCCCGGTCTCTTTGAGAATATCTCCTTTCATGATGGCCTTGAACGGTTCGTAGACCAAACGATCCATCTGTCTAGTCAAGGAGACGCAGTTATTCAGCAGACCTGGGTCCGCCTTCGAAGCCGCTTCGAGGAGCGGCACGGTTGCAGGCAGCGCAGATGCCATTTGGCTCGACAACGTCACAGCAAATCTGTTCAGCGTGCACCTGTCACCCGTGTTACGAAAGAAAAAGTAGCTTGCAAGCAAGCGGCCAGACCCTTCGAATACGTTGGCTATCTTCAGGGAAATAGCTGATTTACCAGAACCAGCGAAACCGTGAAGCCAGTAGATGTGAGGGACAGTGGCAGAAGTGGTCTCCGTTACCCCTTCCTCGGTCCCAGGAGCCGAGTCCGCAGCGTTAGCCCAGGCAGTTATATCCTGGACTGCCTCTTCTCTGGTTCCAGGAAAACACTCCGAATCGGGGGGCGAAGTCTTTCGATTTCGGGTGTGAGAGGCATCGAGGATCGGGTTCAGTCGAAGAATGAGGTCTGAAGGCACAATCTTAGTGTAAAGGACAGATATAAATCAATTATATTTTCTTACCCTGCCCACCATTCGAAAAGTACTGATTTCCAGCTACAACGTAGATCCTTTGCTGCTGAATCCGAAAATCGTGTGCCTCGGGATAGATTGCAATGTTAGGAGGAGTTCCTGCCATTCAGCAAACGTTATGCATAGGAATGGGAAGAATGAAGAGGTGAGGGTGCGGATGAGAAGGAAGGCAAGAAAGCGACCTCGCCCGCTCAGGCTGTGAATAAACGAAGCCACGTCAATATGCCATATCAATGCACCGCCCTTCACTGCGCTAACCAGTGCCATAGGTTTATCATGTGGGGACTCGAGAGAGCGCAGGCAAAAGGGCTAGAGGTCACTGGGAGAGGTCTGTTGACTTTATGTCGGTGGGCATACTAATGCGCATATCTGGAGGTCATCCGATGCTGATGGAGGACGTGCACGGCAATGAAACCCAGGAGGAGGAATAGGAATGAAGACCGACCACCTCCATAACCCCGACAGAGGCGCGAGAAGCGATGACTCAGCACCCGCCACCAAACCCAATTGCCGAGTCAACCTCATCTCACTCTTGCACTAAGTTCTCCCTTCACAGGCACGTTAACAGGAAGAGTACTCAATTCTCGCACATATGGAACACACCGGTGTTGAAGTACAGAAAGCCCCAGCCCTCGTATCGATCAGCCCCAGAGGGAGCTAATTCGAGGGAATGCTCTCTCTCCTATCTCTCACCTCAATTAAAAAAAAAAAAAACTCCCATCGGAAAACCAGTATAATATTCTCTTGCTCGTCAGGCAGAAGGATCCGGAGGCTGAAAATAAGAACTAGACTTCACAATATCTCAGACCCTGTCACGTCTCGCATCTCTGGTGGTCTGACATACTTGGGTGTCCTGAATTCTGGGTGGACATACACCTCTCTTTCGAAGTCATGNAAAGAGTTGGCAGATGNCCCAAGTTCACGGCAAAGCACACCAAGGACCAGAAGCTATTGGTCTCATACAGGGCCTGACAGGNCCCCTGGCCTTCAACAGACCCTGGCCGACTCATGACCATGACGCTCCGTTCCTACAGTGGACTATGATTTGCTTCGCACTCTGCACGAAGAGTCGAGCGAGATCAAGTCGCTCACTTTGGAATGGAGAAGGCTCGCCTATGGGGAAGACGGGTTTCTATGAAAGTATGGGGTTCCTCTCGGGACTGAAGACTTTGCGCATCTCAGGTATCCAAGGGTCTTGTTCGAGTTATGGATCCATAGTCCTTCCGTCCGACCCAACCCAATATCTCAATTTCGACACATCGAGTCGCTTGTTCTATCTGGATGCGCGGACACACTGCTACGCTCATGCTCAACTTCGAATTCGACCTTCCTGTTCCCCCACCCCCACCTGTACCAACATAAAAGTGAGGTGAAAGTGACGGAGGTTCTAACCCTCCGCCGAGTGGGTACTATGTGGATGAAAGCATCTCTTGCAAGCCNTTTTTTGGACTGCGCTTGCGATCGCATCATACCTCAATTCATGTGTATGTGTCATGGGGATAGATTCCAGTAGGTCAAGACGACCCTCGGACAAGGAGGTTTCTCCGAGTCCGCTCTTCAATCCCTTATCTTCTTGCTTGTACGCAGGGAAACTGAGGACCGTCGAATCTCCCCTGACTGGTTTGCGAGAAGCGTTGTGGAGTATTCCAAGTCACCGACCCGAAATGTACCACTAGCGCTGTTTCGGGGCTTAGACACTGCCGCGAAGAAGCCAAGCAGGACACCCAGGATGCTTTGAAGGGGATCGCGGCTGATGTCTTTTGGCGGAAGCCTGAAGGGTCAATTCCAGGGTGATTGCGCTGCGTCGAGTCCCTGCTCCCGTCGGCGTAATATTTTCAATTGGTGTGCCTTGTCCATTCTACAAATCAAAATGTTGTATTCCTACAAGGGTTGCTCCAGTGGAGTTAAGGTTACAGAGTACAGCTGGCCTATCGGATCGCGGAAAGAGCTGCTGTATTGTCTTGGTACGCTTGGGGGGGACAGGTTCAAAACCCGCGAGACGTTTAATTACACCATACAGTACTTGTTATACTACTATATAAGCCATCGT
>JANBPK010000196.1:0-23239 GCA_027579435.1 Candolleomyces eurysporus
CGCCCCCCATAGGCCTCGCCTGCCGTTGGTGTAGAACGAAGATGAAAATTCATCCGACAGCACTTGGAATTAATGACTGTGTACAGCCCTTTTCATCCGATACATCCTTCCGGCATGCATTGAGCGGCAAAATTGAGCGGCAAATCGGATGAACGGTGGCATTTTGGAGGTCCTGTGGCTGTGATGCAGTCGGTCTGTGTGCCACTGCCAGCTCAACGTCAAGGGGCTCCCAGCCGAGCAGCCCACGCCCTACGCCTACCTTGATCCTGGGGCAGGTAGGGGTTTCGCCTACGGGGTCCTACTCCAAATAAAGAATTCGCATCACTCGCGGCAAAGCGGCTTTGCTTCGGCGATTTAACTGTGAGCCGCTCGGAGGTACTTCGTCTTTCTTCTCTTTTCTCTCACTGTTTTGTATCAAAATACAAGAAGTAGTAGAACATGCTGTATCAACGAGGCAAGAATAAGACTATTTTTAAGGCTTTGTAGAACGCGGATCAGTTCCTCCAACCCCCCGCAGCATGCCCAAGAAGAAATCATACAAAGCCGGGTCCTTTGATCCTCCAAGATTGACGGACGCACCTGATGGAAGTGGAGGGATAGAAAGGGTTGAGGTGTTTTACAATTTAGAGAAGCCGCAGAGCTTGCTTCTCAAGTGCAAGATATGCCATGAGTATATAGCATTCCCAAACGGCAGCTCGTTTCAACAGTTTAACAATCATCGGGGTGGGCGTAGCTGTGAAGATGCACGGATGAGGTGGGAGTTACAGAAGATCAAGAATGAGGAGAACAAAGCATTGGTGGAGTGTGGTTTCGTTAATGAAATGTCCTCAGGTGAGTCGGCTTCAGTGCATGTGTTGCAGAGCAACTTAACTCGTGCAGCCTCAGGTTCACGGCGACCTCATATTCTGCTACCGTCAATTCAAATCAATGGAATTGACCGACTCCCACCATCGTCCCCACCTGCGCCAACACCTAATTCTGATAATGGCAGCACATCGATCCCATCAGAATCCCCCGTTGAACTCGAGTACAGCAAGGATTGCCCTGAAGCCTTTGGTGAAGGGTTTACTGTGTTCTCGGATGCTGCCTTATTAGACAACAACATGCTCAACGAGATTTTTGAGAATCCATGCAGGGGGCAGCGAATCGTGTGGACGCCTGGCACACTATGGACAACATATGCATTCCGACAGTATGAGGACGATGATTTTTTGTGGAAGCCAATCAGAATTGAGTCTGCCAAGATATTCTGGGTTCGGTCAAAGAAATGTCTTGCCATGCTGACCACAAACAAAGAGAAGGCATCGNAAAAAATGTTCAAGTTGCTCCCGAGCAAGCAAGAATCGGGTGCTTGAAACAAGCTCATACACACCAAACAAGTGGCTTAGCATGGGCCAACTATCCGACCGTTTGAGTCAAAGCCGCAATGAAAACAAGCGACTGCGGAGCCAGGTACAGTGCCTTTGATCACCGATTATCTTGCGAGGCATAGGATTCTAATTATGGATGGTAGAATACCCACTTACGGAGGCATATCCTACAATTGGAAGTCAAGATTGACGATGGACGCCGCATCCTCATGAAGCTTGCATCCGATGACATCCCAGGTGCATCAAGAATAATAGAACTTGCTCTGAGTCGCCGTGACTCCCCTGAAGTCATTTTAAGCAAGCTTGATGGTGCACTCAAAGGAACATTTCGTCCACATGGCCGTTGGACATAGCGCGAGCACGACATCGCATTTCTTGTCAAAGCCTTAGGGGGATCACGCCTTCTCTATGTACTGCAGAAGTCCAACAATTTTCCTTCACTTTCGACTCTTCATTGGCACAAACGGTGCCCACAGCTTCTGGTTTCAGTTGACACACCAACTGATGCAGAGATAATCTCAAACATCTCAACAATGCTCGGTGAAGGAGGGCGACCACCACCCTCAAACCTTGCTATTGGCCTCAATCTCATGGTTGATGGGATTGCACTGGAGGAGGTTCCTCGATACGATCTTGGGCGGAACTCCGTTCTCGGGCTTTGCAGAGAACACTCTACTGGCACAAAGAAAATAATCGACTCATTTGACGACTTAGAGACTCTCCGGAAAGGCCTTGAAACTGGGAAATGGCATTACAGCAAGCACGGAACTATGCTTGCGCTTGCACCCGTGACTGGCAACAAACACTACTATCCAACGCCCATCCTCATATCAGGATCGTGCAAGACCGAAAAAGGCTCACAAATTGCCAAGCTCATACGCCGCTTCATCCGGATCTACAACGATCATCCAATGGGTCGTGCACGACATGGTGAAATTTTGCAGTTTTCAACCGATGGGGAGTCCTCCTTTTGTTCTGCACAGTTTGAGAACTGCCTTACAAGACCACTATCACAAGGCCTCTCAGTACTTTGCAACATTCCAGGTCTTAATCTTCAAACAGGCCCTGATGATTTGGTTGGAAACTGCGATCCAAAGCACGTCATCAAGTGTTTTGCTCAAATGCTTTGGTCGTTCACATTGAATGTGCAGCTGGGAGATACAATTATCACCTACCAAGACATTTGGTACACACTTTCAAGCTCTGGCATGTCTGAGGACAGGATAAATGCTCTCCTAAATCCTCAAGACAAGCAGAATATCCCAATCGCATTGGATCTTCTCAAAGCCTTGAAAACAGCTCATATTCTTGAACAGAGCAAGGCAAAACCAGGAGACTTTCAAAGAGTCAAGTTGGTGAAATTTTTGGCTGAGATGTTCTCATACTTCATCGCTCCATTCACTGACGCAAGAATGGGATTAGTGGAACAAGTGGGCCAGTTGTCAACATATGCTCATCTCATGTTTGCCTTGTACCAAAGACATAAGCAGGCGTTTATGAAAGGAGCGCTCTATGGGGACTCTATGTCAATTGTCAAGTTGGTGATGATTCTCATTGCCCGCTACCAAACGGTGGACAACAGTATCCAACTATACATTACTCTAATTGGCACTGACTGATTGGAAGGTGTCTTCTCCCGGGTATGGACCCAGGATCATGCTCGTAACTGTGATATTTTACAGCTGGGACAGAAGAGTAGCATCGGTGCTGAGGTCAATCAAATACTTGAAGTTTATCCTGAACTCGATCGAGGTCACGAGAAATGGGACATCAAGGATTTGGAAAGCGAAGATCACATCAATCCTGCTTCAATAAAGGCGAATGTCACTGTTGGATTCCAAGGACTCTATCCTTGGGTACTTGTATGGTGCAGGTACCCAGTGCCAAGAATACGAGCTTATAAGACCCAGTGACTTGTATATCATGTGGCCATGACCATAGCTTTGTGTTCAAACCCCTCTATGTGCAAGTCTTTTCATTGCACTTCAAACACTGAAGGTTCAGTTTGAGTATAATGAATTTTATTATATTTATGATTTTAGAGTAAAAAGAAATACAAGAGCACTTCCCAAGGGCCATGAACCTCCTTGAGTCCTTGGAATATGCTGCGCAACGCGACGGCCCATAACGCGCAAGTCTGTTGCATTAGCAAGCGAGATTCTTGGGGGGGAGGGACAGTGCTTTGAGCATTTTAAATGGAGTCTTGGGTGTGGTCACATGATGGGACAAGTTTCTGGAAAAGGACGTCGATTTCTGTCGCCCATTCGGCAGATATGTGGGCTCGCGTACAGAAAATGAGAAGACAGGCGCTGAAAAGGAGAGAAGATCAGGGAAAGCCAAGACTAAGGAGAGCAAGAAATCTGGATAATCTGGAATGGCAACGTTCAGTAGTTCTGGGATAGAAGAGAAGGAAAATGAAGAAAGCGAGGATGAAGACAATGACTGTAACCCACAGGAGTCCAATCAAACCACTGTGGAGGAAAGCCGTGTTATAGAGACATCGGATGAAGACTTGGAGGAGACTCCAGACGAGGTGCTTGGAGCGGGGCTGGATTATCAAGTGACATTACAGGAGGGAAATCACCATCACTTGAAGTTTCTTTCTGTAGATGGCNAAAAAATATCACAAGACGACACTTTGCCCAAAGTATCTTATCTCCCCGTCATCACGCAAAGTGGTCATTCACCAATTTCGGGCTGCTGGAATGACAATAAAGGACATTGCTCAAACTGTCCTTGGTCTCCCCCACCTATGACGTTCACATGCGATGCATGTGAGACGGACCTGCGGGCCGCGCCTTCTGCGAACAGTGTTGAAGTCTTGCAACAAAGACTCAGTCAAGTTTTGAACGGTTTCACTGCAGTTTCAGCATAAATTTTAGTATTTTTGGATATGTTTTATTATGAAGCTATAACTACCACATTAAAAGATAGAAAGGAATTTGATTCACACCCAAAAGCACATAAAATATTCTAATAAATACAACATACATTTACCAATCAAACCACGCCGCCTACCTGTGCACCTTACAAGTATGGAAAATAGGACACAAATACTTCGGGACAGTAAACCAGGGGCGTGTCAGGGGGCGGGAACCCGGGGGTGAGAGCTCAGTTGAACTCGGAAGCAAAACGTGCAATAAAATATATTTCTTAAACAAAAACATACTTGAAACTATGGTACCTGACCCGGTGGTGCTCCATCTTTCTCCCTGCCTGATCTTCCTACACATGGCCTCCTGTTGTTTTCTTCCAGCGGCTGTGGATGAATATATATCTGTATAAGATCTGTCCGAGAAGTCGGTCATTCTTGCCAAATTATGATGGGAGCTTGGGCACTTACATTGATAGTACTTCTCCTTTCTTCTCCTTTCTTCTTGACGTTGATCTGAATGGTGCAAGGGAGGGGGAGAGACGAGAGAGAGGAGGAGAGACAATCAAACAGAAACCAAACAGAACGCGACACGAACCAACCATCAGTGCACGTGACTGTCTCTTTCCTTTTTTGGGGGTGTCATAGTGGGGGAGAGCTGGGCCAGTCCATTGCTCAACGTACAACAAGCAGAGCCTCCCTTCTGCACGATAACTCTCTTGACTCCTCAAACAATCCATCAATGACCTTGCACATCGTCAACAAGGATATTGGTGCTTTCTTGTGTCGTTGCAAACCTGCTAACATTGTTGCTGTTGCCGTTCTAGAAATAATCCACTTTCGTTTTGGCTCTGGCACCTCATCAAAAATCAAGTTCAATATCGAGTTGAAGGAGCTTGAGTCAGACAGGTTGAATGTTGTCGGGCAGGTTATGGACTTTGTTTACGACCCAAATTGCCTAAACGGCCGCTTTGTTTGGACACGAAAGCATGCAAAGCTCGTTCAACCCATTGCCTCGTCTGGAAACTCACCCATTCAGCCGGGAAACGAGCTGAAGCTTGTGTCAATTTCTGGCATTCATTTTTACCCATTAAGACCAGGAATTCGACAAGGAGCATGTCCAGATGATTGTACATGGACCCTTACTGTTGAACAGCTTCAGAAGGCCTCAATGAGCTATGGACTTTTCTCAAGCCCGATTCCGACAGCATTCTTGTGAACATCGACGCACTTCCAGCATTCTCAACAGGCCAGTTGCCCTACTGAGACAAGAATGGAGGCGAAATGTTCATTATTCAGGAAGCAAACTCATCAACAAGCAAGAAGCACGATGGAAATGACAGTGTCAACTGTCCTCACTGTGGACTCACCCTCAAGTTGCGTTCACTTCGAAACCATGTTGGTTTTCACCTTTTGCGGTCAGTGAGGGGAATTAAAGACAAAACGATGAATATTGGGGCTCAGGTGCATACAGGCTTGCGATAACTTTGCTTGCTTCAGCTGATAATATGTGTGAGTAGATCGGACCAAATCCATGTGGGTGGTGTGGACGGGATGGGTGCAAGACACAATTCAAAGCATTAGATTGCAGTCGCTACTCGATTCTCTCTGATTGCGAGTACCATTATGATTTCATGGTCTATGCATCTGCTGCAAAGGTGTCTGGTCCTCAGCCTTGCACCAATGTCCCCGTCATCTGCTCACTTTGCATCAAGCCTGATGCAACTCGCACTCAGCTTGTTCCAACAATCTGGAAATACAACTTATGATATCATTTGACAACTCAGCACACTGAAAGCAATGGATCACTGCCATCTCTCCCCCCAGCCATGATAGTCTCAACATATATCTCTCGAGAAGAGGAGGAGAAGCTTGGTATTTGGAACAAGAGTACCAGCAAGTACCGAGATCAACTTCAAATTCTTCACAGCAATGATGTGCACGCTTTGGAAGCAGAATTGAAGCAGGAGGCAGATTTGAAATGTGAAAGGTCAAATTCAAGTACCACAGACATGAAATCTACAAAGAAAAGACGTAAAGAGTAGATATATATGCTCTTGTAGATTGCTACTTACTGCACCGTCAATTCCATCGCTTATCCACTGCCATTGATCACCACTGCGGCCATCATGGTGACTCAGCCTGACCCTGAGGTCAGTGTTGGCAGTTGACAGGTTGAGCTGCTGTACGTGGGCTGCTCAGCTGGGAGCCCCTTGCTCAACGTCCAGCATTGAATGACATCCCCTTGATCCAGGCTTGGAACTCGCTTTTGCCGTATTCAGCATCTCCCTCAGCCTACACTCAGGCTAGGCTTTCAGTGGCCTCGCGAGTACGTTTTGAGGTTGGAGACACCCTGTTACTTATAGGTCTCCATAGCTCGACGCAATTCTCCCCCTCTTCTCACCCTCCCAGCAGATCGTCACTCCAGCGTCCAACTCATTGGCTCATCCACACGCTCCTCCGTCCACCTCTCTGTGCTAGTTTTACCTGACAGACGCTGGAAGGAACAAGGCAAAGCTAATGAGAGAGAATAGGAGATGCTTTTGAAATCATCGTCATCTGGCTCGCCTGTGTCCCTAGGGGCGTCAATTCCGGGGGGAAAGTGGCCGGCCAGTCAAGTCTTGCTCGTGAGGACAAAGAGGCCATTTTCCTTGTTACGGTTGCACTGGTGAAGGAAGATGGGCTTGCTGCAGATGGGCTGGGGAGGTCGAGGGCTGGGTCCAAATGGTACGTTTCTTCATCACCTCTCTTTTCGCACTGGGAGATAGCTGTGGGAGACGTCGCTCCAGAAGGCTGCACGTTGATGGCTGGTGCACCTTGGATTGCTCTGGATAAACATGATTGTGTTTTCTGTTTCTTTCTCTCACTTGTTCCTAGTTTTGAAAGCTGATGTATGTATTCCGTTCACAGCTTTCAATATTGCTCCATTAGCACTTGTATTGAACTATGGGCAATTGGGGAACCCAGACATTCAGCTCGCTGGATGTCGATGGTACATATTCCCCGTTCTTATCTTCAGCCCTCTAGGTTTGCTCTCATTCCTTCCCTTTGCTTTTAGCTCTTCTTCTAGCATATCAATACATGTCAGTGTCCCTCAAATTATTGACTCAATTGCTTTCACCATGGTCCTGGCCGTCGCTTTTCCTACTCTTACTGTTATGGAGTACCTCAGATTGTCCAGAGGTTCGACAATACAAGAGGAGGTACGGAGATTCACTGTTATGAGAAACAGTGAAAGGTGATATTGTTCGGTGAAATGAGGGTCGGGAGGGTAATGACAAACATTGAGGGAAATAACCGATATTCTGGGGCTTGAAGCGTATTGCTGCCAAGTGTAAAGTGAATGAGAAAGAACGCCTCTTTCACAAGTCGCTTTGGTGAGAAGAATCTGTTGAGGAGGTACTGGAGAGGAAGGAGGAGGATTCGGAAGTGGAAGAAGGGGTGGAGGAGGTTTGAGAGCATCACTGAGAGGAGTTCCTTCTGTTCGAAGAAGGTATTCTTGAAGAGGATTAAGGGAGGGGAATTCGAGGGAACGAAGCCCTTCTTCAATATCTTGTAAGCGTGAGGACGACGACATCGATATAATTGGTTACTCGGAGTTCGAAGGAGTTGGTGATAACTCTCTCGTCTGGATGGCGCTCAAAGCACGTAATATCCACAATAGTTGTTCCTTCTTCGTAGCGAAGGGACCCAATAGACGTCGTAGCTGTAGGGTTCCTACCAGCTCTTGAGCAGACGGCAACAATTGGGAAACGTTGAGTGAATCAAATAGGACGAGGGGGTGAACGATCGGTATCATGAGAAGCACTTGGCCTAGGGTAAGGTCTATGCCTCCGGCGAGGGTGAGATGAGGGACGATGTCGAGGCGAATGTACTCGTTGTTGAGCGTCCACTGTGTTCTCAGTTTGAGCATACACAGGGTAAAGAAGTCGAGGTTTGTTTGTCAGGCACCAGGTACAAGTAGACGAGATTTGATTCTCGAGAACAAGCTAAAGAACTACTACAGTTCAGCTCGGTATTTATACTACTTGAGATAATCGGGCAAGTCCGGGCTGGCTCGACTCTTATGACCAGCACTAGTGCTTCTACTGTTCCTACTTGATAACTATCGACTATTAATAGTAAAGAAGCAGGGCAAAGGGCAAAGAAGCAAGGGTAAAGGGCAACGGATAAAAGTAAAAGAGCAGGGCATAGGGTATCCTCAGGCTAAGGGTAAAAACNTGGGCAAAGGGCAAAGATCACATGCTACTAAGGAGGGAAGTCCGAGGGAGTCAGAATCAAATACGAGTAAACAAAATAAAAAAAAGATACCCTAGGGGTTATTACATAACACTTACTGGCCCCACTGATTTATCAACATTTTCTGGTCACACCAACTTACACCTATGCGGTATCTCTGATTCAACACAACCCTGCACAACCCATATTTTCTGCAGAACCTTTGCGCCTGCCTCCCATCAGCTACGTCCTCAAACACTACTGCAAGGTGTAGCAAGTACTGTGACTGGAGGTGAAGGAGGTGTTAGATGGGATGTTTCACCTCTCTTTTTGCGCTGGGGGACAGCCTTGGGAGAAGGCATTCCAGAAGGCTTGGTGTCGACAGTAGGTTTACCTGGGATTGCTCAATGGCTAAACACGTTTCCTTTCTTCTTTTCTTTCTCTTTTGCTGGTTTCTGGATTTGAGGGCTGATCTATTTTCTCCGCTCACAGCTCTCAGTATTGCACCATTACTGCTCATACCAAACTATACGGTTCATGGAAGGTGGACTTTCAGCTCGCCCTATGGTACGTCCTCTTCTCAGTCCTTATCTCGTGAGCTTGAATTAGGTCCAAGGTGTGTACGTCTTGTGGATGCTGAGAGGAAGGTGAAGGCATGTCTTGTTTATGTGAGTGCTTCTTCATCCCCTTTTCGCTCTCGTTTTGCTTCTCTGCAATGCAAAGAGGTGGACTGGAGAGGAGTACTGTTGCAAGACCTTTGCCGCGAGTCACTTGTCGCTCCACTGGAAGGAGGGCTCCTATTCGGTGGGATGATCTCTCATCTCTCACGCTCATGCTCTCAAGTCCCTCACATCTACGCAACTATGCTCCTTTGCCGACTCCCTTGGAGAAATCGAGTCTCCCCCAAGCACCCGGTAAATACAGCCCATGCGTGTATTCCTTAGGTAGAGAGGTAGAGAGACTTTGAGAATTAGACAGATCTAGTCAACGACGTGGTGTTGGATGGGTCTGGCCACTTGATGGAATATAGCTTATGAATGATGCAAGCTAGTAGCAAAGTACTATGGCAACGAGCCTTCAATGTATCTTTCTGTTGTTTGCTGGTTCTGACTCGGGCGTGGTTCAAGCTGTGTAGAATCACATAGCTAGTCCGCCACACAATTCCCCAAACCTCACCTCGGAAGTCAGTCTCGGGCACGGGTCGGCCGAACCACATGGCGTCCAAATAGGGGAGTCGGTGATCGAGCCACAGCGACACTCAACTGTTGCTTGTTCATCCATTCATCCATCTCTCCTCTCTAGACGACCGCTGTACAGAGTCGTATGGATTCCCAACCGCTACCCATTCAATATGGTATCTGNTTTTTTTTCGTTATTCATTCGATTCATCTATTACTCGGGCATGATTAGAACCAGTCGCCTAGAGACATGGGATAACATCGGCTTGAGATAAGGCAACAGCCTCTTTGCTTTGTCCCCATGGAGGCGGACAATAATAAAGACATAGACACTCCTTTCTTATGTTTAGTGAGCAGCCGTCATATTCATGCGGAATAAAGGTATGAACACGCTCGTATCAAACATCTTACTATAGCAGAGAGAAACTGAATACACAAGCGTCTTCGCATGTCACCAGGACTAACGCCTCGCATCCGTAGCTAAAACGCATCCATTCAGGTCGAGGTCCTCCACCTCTACCCATCCATATGCATTCGTCCTATTCACGCAATTGGAGTGATGACAGCAGGTGGAACCGTCTTCGCAGGCCCCGTAGCCGTCGTTGTAGTGGCCGGATGACAATTAGGCGCCAAAGTATGCGTCCCAGGTCCATCCCAACACACGCTCCAAGGTGGGATGATAATCTCTGGATCAGCAGTGGGCAGAGGAGCGTCGGTAATCGTCGTCGTTATCGCGTTGCAATTTGCTTCCGGGATCATGGTGGCGGGTGCAGGTCCTGCTTGAAGTGGGTTGCACCCAGGGAGTTTGTCGAGGTCTGTACACATAGCATCGATTCGAGTCGATTCGCGAGAGGGATGATCAGAGATTCGAAAACATGATGTAGAGTATACGAGCGAAACGCACATATGCCTTCAGCCTCTTCTTCCACCTTCACAGCCTGCCTACACGCGTTCATTTCCTGCGTGCTCTGTTGGGTGAGGGCGGAGCAGTCATCTGGAATCCCGGTCGCGCCCGTACATACGTCCATCGCGCGCTTGAGAGAGTCGCCTTCCCATCCGAAGACGTAGTCCGCGTGTTGGCCGAATCCAGTCCTATTTTTGNAAAAGCGTGTCARTTTCGAAAATCGAACGAATGAATGAGGGCGAGAAAGGTGGTGATAGGCAGAAACCGAGAGACAGAGCAGACGACATGACTCACGGATCACCCATACTGAACACGAACGGCTGGCTTCCATCCTTGGGCCACAGCTCAGGCGTATTGAAAGGCCTCGTATCCCAAACGATCTCCATGAATAACAGAGGAAGTCGAACAGGGTGCAAAGCCGGACAGTCGGTGCCAAAGAATTGAAGTCCGTCAGCGCCAGGAGTGCCTTCCGGTTGCGCAACATGGCTCTGGTATCATATCGATCGAGAGCGAGTATGGATCATAAGGTAAGTGCAGGTTCGGATGGAGGGAAGGGAGGGAGTGAGACCTACAGCATGATCAAGCGGGTCAAGGGTGACTCTGTCCCAGCATCTGCAGGTAGCAACACAGGAAGTCAGTTCGTCGCCAATATCGAACCAGATTGACTAATACGCACTGAGGGAAGAAGAAATTAGACCGAATTCCTCCAGAACATTGCTTCATTGGGAACCCAACACTGTCCTCCGGCCCATTTCCAGGCGACCCAAACGGTCCAGGGTCGTCTCCGTGGAAGCACCTGAACGTGACAGCCTTGGAAGCAGTCTTTCTTGGTCGATATTGTCTCTTCAACGCATTGGGTCACCCAGGATCATGCGAAAACCCTGGAAAACAAGGCGTTAATGAGTACGTCATAGGCTCAAAAACGGGATTCGAAGGACGACTAGACAGAGGACACACCTTGGCAAACGGAACGATAGTCCTATTTTGCGTAGGCGGGTTAGGTTGGAAGTAGTAGATCGTCATTCCACCGGATTGAAGCCCCGGTCCGGTGTTATGATTCGACATTTGAGGGACCTAGAGCGATGGCTCGTTCAATATGACTCGATTGTACGGAATAGACGAGATGAATGAAGCGGGGTGAAGCAGAACGAAAGAAACATACTCGAATGAACGACCCATTCGGATGCTTGAAGTACATGACTGCGGTCCAGTAATTTGATTTATCTTCAACGAATCGGCAAGTGGCGCAAGCTGATACATTCGCATAGTCGACAGCAGGATCCATGGCAAGGTCGAAGCTTGAAAGGAAGATCAGAGCGTCCGCATGAGCCTCGATCGGGTTGGAGTGGACTCACGCATTCTATGATCCCAAAAGACACCCGTTTAATCAATGCTCGATATTAGCGTAACCATTCACAGGAATTTGGTTAGACCGTACTCCTCCAACTATCCGATGAAGATGCGGAGAAACCTTGCCGGGTGTGACGAGTCTGTCAATGAAATCAGCGAACAAAACCGAACGACAGGGAAAGGGTCCACGAGAATCGATATGGAGAGACTTACGGGTCGAACCGTTGGGTCACCAATTGCGAACATCCGAAACGAATGAACGCATATGCGCTGGGCGCTAGGGCAACCAATGGTAGGAGGAAGTGTAAGTGTAGGCTTCGCATGCCACAGAGAGATTGGTCGCTGGAAGTCGGAAAACTGGACGAGGAGTCTGGAAACTCGAAAGAAAAAGTGGCGAGTGTAAGCAAGGCGTATAAATAGGCTAGCTTTGATATCTCCCATGTAGGATGTGGCGTTGAGGACACCGGATTGGATTGGAGCTTGGGCTTCGCGAACCCAANGGGGGGTTCATGAAACATGAGGACCTTGTCCGTCCGCGAATCTACCGAGCCGCGAAGATTCAGGCGGGGCTGGGGCGCTGAGGCATATCTGAATCACCACAGAACGGAGCAGGGAACGCGGAGTGAAGGGAGGCAGAGTGGGTTGCGGAGCCAGGAGAATCCACTGGAATCGTGTTCCTGATAGCCAGAATGTTAGTTGAGTCCAAATATACCGAACCTGGGCGATAGGAGGATCGACCTGATCTTTGAAAGGGGTCCAAATGCAGCCTCTCAACCTCCTTGCTCAATGCTTGAGCAAAAAAGACGGTAAAAAGGCCCAGCCAGGAACACCGACGATGCAGGAGTGCTGTTGAAGAGAATCCACACAGTATGCGAGGAGAGGGCAAAAAATATGTCTATTCAGAGAGCTCGGAGGTACCTGCCGTATGCATGTGAAAAAAAACAACAAATAAAGCACACCTAGGCCCGACCTCAAGAACACCTCTTCGCCTTCCTGTCCTCCAATTGCGCCCATAACCTCTGATTTCTGCCATCCAACGCATTTCATTTGATGTTCCATTTCCAACAAGCCGCGGAGACGCGAGATGAGAAAACCAACGTCTGCTTGATGATTTGAAAACCGAGATGGGGACAGAGGAGGAGGATGAAGTTTGAAGTGACTCGATCGCGAAAGATAGGCTTCGGCCAAGGTATAGAGCAAAGAAGTAGTCGGTGCCGAACGGGCGATGTCAACGCTAGCCCGCTCGACTCGGAGGGACAGCTCAACGCCTTGCACCACGGGTTATCGTCATAGGCGTCTTTGAACTGGAAAGAATAAGAAAAGGGCAGAGGGTCCTCGGCCGAATGCCGACTCGTCCAAATGGAGAAGGCAGGAACCAAATAGGGAAGTCGGTGATCAAGGGTCGCCATCAGCTGTTGCTCTTGTTCTTCCGTCTTTCCCCTCCTCGATGAGAAATCGATCGTCTAAGCAGCGACTGCTAACATGATAGACCCCAAGATCGTAAAGAAAGGCGTCATACGCAACCCGTTAGCAAAGGGCGAAGTGGTTAGGGACGAAGCATTCACGAGAACGTCAGTGGAATGCTGGATTTCGATTGGCTTTTTCGTTCGCACCAAGACCATAGCTTCCGTCAGAGACTCAGTGAATGATGTCCCAGAAGAAATCGGAATTGAAGCTGCTCTCACTATCGTGTCCTTATCCCTATGGTCAGTCGGTCGTCTTCTCCTCCATCATCCTCACTGGCACACCCAATAAATAGACTTATCCAGGCTCAGAACTCGCTCTGTCCGCCGTCCTCAAGCTCAACAGTCCTTGTGTATTTGACTTTGCCCTATCCAAGCCCTCCCCCGATGGCTCGACAACTCTATCGCAGGGTTTGATGTCGGAGATCCCAGTTCCTCTGACTGGAGACGAGGGAGGCGTTAGATGGTGTTTACGGTGCATTATCTCCCTTTCACCACTCAATTTCGTACTCATATCCCGCCACAGCCCGATACTATTGACATGACTCTCACCCTCCTCCGAGTCCTCGCTCTCCCAACCAATCATCTCACTGGTGAAGGAGAATATGGGCGTCGTGGTTGAGCTGGGGGGGGCGTGTGGGTCGGGATGGTTCACCTCTCTTTTCGCACTGGAGAACGGCCTTGGGAGAAGTCGTTCCAGAAGGCTTTGCGTCGATGGTAGGTTTACCTAGGATTGCTCAAACCGCTAAACATGTTTTTTTTTCTGCTTTTCTTTCTCTTTTGCTGGTTTCTGCGTTCGAGCGCTGATCTATTCTCTGGGCTCATAGCCCTCGCTCATACCAAACTATACGAAATCAAGGGAGGTGGACTTTCAGGTCACTGTATGTCGATATCACGTCTTCTCAGTCCTTGGCCCGCGAGCTCGAATTAGGCTGAAGGCGTGTACGTATCACGCCGTTACTAGGGCAAAGCGGCTTGGGGATGCCGAGAGGAAGGTAAAGCTTGTCTTGTTATGTGAGTGCTATTTTATCCCTTTTTTGCTCTCGTTTCGCTGTATCCCTCCTCCCCTTCTCTCTCCCCACATCTTCAGTATTTCCTTGTTCCCGTCGTTCAACGCGTCACCTTTTCGCCAACGTAATATTTCCGCCTCCCTCTTTCGAGCAGGAATGTCTCATTGAGTTCATGGACAGCTAAAAGATCTCTACACTGTAATCTCTCGAACCCCCTTTGGTTGTCGAATTTCGGACGCCAATTGATCCGACGGATTTCCAGCGTCCCATCCCACCTGGAGAGATACAGCAGCTGGCATACCCACGTCTCGTTGATCCTCCGATCTCCCGCTCTAGTTTCACGACTTCTTGTCGAGCTTCCTGAATCTCAGCGACCATGACCTGCGTGAAATGCCAGACTTGTGTCCTCTGCTACTGTTTCTTTCTCTAGCGGCCAGACCGTCTTCGTTTATTCGTTTTCTGAACAATTCAGTTCGTGAGTGTTCAATCCCTCCACTCCCGTTCGGTTTTATTGATGATGAATTGTGTTGGCAGGTTGGTGGCCACGCTCGGCAAGGTTTCTCCACACCTTCAACACATAGCTGGAGGGCCCTGGGTTGCAGTTAAAAGATGGCAGTCTGCGGTTCGCTGTTAGTATGGACAAAGAGTTCTACTCATGTGCCCCGTATTTTCAAGGTTATCCACCCGTATTTCCCCAAAGCAATTGCATGTGCTTTTGTTGATCGAACACAGCAAAGGGGGGGGGGAATGCATTTATGTAGGCTCTCATCGAAATACGCCCTATCTGCCTTTGTGAATTGTCGTTGACGGAATCCTCGAACGCGAACTTTGGGTATTTATTTGTCTGTTTGTTTGCCTGTCCGGCTAGGGGCAGCGTACTGATTCCGATTACCCGACGTGCTTGACTACAATGCACGCCACGGCGACCCACGAAGCAGTTCAATGACAGCCACGTCGAGTATCTGTGCTTTGGTGGATGTCAACTGACGTCTACCCTATCGCCATCTACCCTCTTCTTAGCGCCGGCCGTCTCGCTGGACTTGTGAGATCTCCCAGGTAAGGTTGTCTCTACCATTCTCTACCACATTCACCGCCTTCCGTCTCCTTGAATGCCAACTCGACCCATCCAAATGGAGAGGGTGGGACGGCATCAAACCCTGGCGGTTTTCGGTTGCTCTGAACCTCCATCTCCTCTCACTCAAATATCCGCCCAAACGACTACGATCAGTGTGTGTGACCTAAAGAGAGTCAGGATCACCGTTATAACCAACTTGTTGGCGAAGGATGGAGGGAGTATTTAGGGATGAAGGGCTCGGGAGAACGTGAGTGGGGATCGCTAGTTCCAACCGGCTCACTCACACACACCAAGGCTTGTAGATCTCATTGGAGAGTCTGGTATTGACGCTCCCTAAGGACTCCATATTGAAGATGCCGGTATCGTGCCTTATCCTACAGTCAGTCAATCCTCCTCCCCCTCGTTGATACACCTAATCCATTGTACTTATCCAGGCTCTCTCTCGATGGCTCGATGGCTCAGCAAGAGACCTAAGCTCGGGCTCTGAGAGCGTTCGTATTGTCTATCGCCGACGTTGTGGGGCCTAATTTTAGCGAGCATGGCCAGATTTCCAGTTCGCCGCGACTGGAAACGAAGGAGGCGTCAGGTGCGATGTTTATAGCGCGTCATCTCCCTTGCGCCACTCATTCTGGTTATTGATAATTCGCCACAGCTCGAGACCCTCTACACGATTCTCCCCTCCCACCCAACAAATCGTCGCTCGCATCGTTCAACTGATCAGCTGAGCCAAACGCTCGTCCATCCACGGCTCCGTACTTGTCTCGTAGCTTTGACTAGACGGACGTCGCACAGACTAGGGCAAAACTAAGAGGGGAGGATGCAGGAAGTCATCAAGACGCCTCGCCTATACCCCCAGGAGCGTCGAGTTTGGGACGGCAGCAGCTGGTTGGGTGGTCAAAATCCTCGTACTACCACTCACTCGGACGAAGAATACGGATGTCAAGCTGCAAGAGGCGGCCCTTGCGATGGCAGCGCTTACGAGGGAGCCCGGCCTGTGGTGGGTGGCTTGGGGAGCGGTCCAAGGTTGGGTCCGGATGGTACCTTTTTTTATGTCACCTTTTCCATTCCAAAGTTGCTACATTAATTAGGGAGCCTCTCTTCCCAGCTACTCCTATTTGTGGAGCAAGCCCTTGAGTTCGCTGCTGTCCGTTCTCCCTTCATCCTGCTAGATATTGTTTTTTCTCGAACTTTGATTGATGTCGCTTCTCCTCTTCACAGTTCACGGTACCGCAACACTAGCGCTTGTACCCAACTACACGGGATTNGGGGGAATGTGGACATTCAGCTCGCGGCGTGTCAATGGTACGTCCTCTTTGCTTATCTCTGGCATTCTACCTTTGCTCTCATTCCTTCCTTTGCTACTCGCTCTTCCTCCAGCATTCAAGCAAACATCCGTGTTCCTCCGACTATCAATTCGACGACTTTCATCGTAGCCATCGCCGTTGCCCTTATCGGCCTCACGGATTATCGACATTTGATTTTTTGCACCATCAGTCCACACCTGCGCACCCAAACATCGATGGGCATCTCTTAGTTCAACATAACCCAAATTCCTCCGTCATCTTCCTCAGACAATACCGCAAACCCGAATTAGACTCAAGACGTATACCGCTCGCTGGCATTGGGCGAGGGCGTTGAGAGGAAGGTGAAGGCTTGTTTCGCTCATGTCATTAGCTTTTCGATCCTTTTTGTTTCGTTCTCCTTTTTGCCTTCCTATATGAATCCTTTTCTTCTCTCTCCTCACGTCTCAAGATTCCCTCGTATCTGTCTGCGAATATGTCAGCTTTTTGCTGACATAACGCTCAGCGAATTCAAAAACAGACAAAAGACTGGAGAGATGTCGAAGCTGGCATATTTCTGCACCTTTTTGATTCTCTCTATGCTTTTTCGCTCGAGCCTCACGAGTCCTCGTCTAGGTCCCTGAGTTTCAGCGGCCACGACCTGCGTACCATGCGAGACTTATGGTTCCTGCTAACGCTGGCTCCTCCAGCACTGTGTTAATTTGTTTCGGATGTTCGCAGTTGGTGTCGGAAAGATTCGATTCGTGAGTAGTTTCAATCAACTCTCGTCCGGTTTCGTTGATGATGAATTTCGTTGGCAGGCTGGTCGCTCACCCTCGGTTAGGTTGCTCCAACGAATCGTTGGAGGCACCTGAGCTGTGGCCAAAGGATGGCCCTCAGTGGTTGCTGTCCAGTACGATTGATTTGTGATCTTCACTTTTCTTTGAGATATAAAAAAAAATAATTAGGCCCCAGCATGAAAGCCGAGTGCAGAATATGCTCAAACCCTGCTCCACAGAGTTGTCATTGAATCGATTTCGTCGCACCTTGCTTCACAAGAAGGGAACGACATTCATTTCCAAGATTCGACAGACAAGGCTCACCTGGTACTCAGTGCAGATCAACCTACCAGGAATCAACATGTCCAGGTTTAGCTCAACAAGAATAAGCCGTGCCGGAGGAGATATACCTGTTTCACCTACTACCAGGGAAGTACTTGGTGGGGTACCGGAGGGGGATGAACTTGGACGTGGTGATCGGACGGACGGACGGATAGAGGGGAATGAGTAGTTGCTGACGCAGATTTGAGGTTGCCCTATTCGATAGGCGATGTGGAACTTGAGCTTTGCTACGATATTCATATTGTGTAAACAGGTACAGGACAAGGCCTAAGGTAGTACGTGGTGAATACAACTGGCGAGAATTATTAAACGGATATAGAGAGAAACCGGGAAACAGGCGGATGTGAATGGATACGCGTATGAATGAAACCACTGAACAGCGAACGCAACAGTTTAACTAGGGTGAACGAAGTAAGAATGGAGCATGAATGTAAACAACGCGGTGAACGATGCATAGATCAGACTGCCAGCGTCCAACCGATCGCCTCAGCCATACGCCCGTCGATTCACCACTTCATAATATTGTCTTGGCTCCTGCCACACGAACATCTCAAGAAACGGCATATCCAAGAAGAGAGGATGGGAGAAACTATCAAGACATCGTCTGCCTCGTCTATATCCCCAGGACCGTCGAGTTTGGGGCCAGCTGAATATTGCTCGCGAGGACAGACAATACGGATATGCGAAAAAAAAGCTCAGTGGTGAGTAGAGGGGGTAGTGAAGGATGATGTGGCTCAATACAAAGATGGCTCGTCAATGTTAGCAGCAAGAATGGCGTAAGACGGACGTTGAAACGAGTGTACTCGAAGGTATGTCTCCTTTGAGTGAGAGCGATGACGACGAAGACAACGTGTGGCGAATTATATTGGAACTAAAGCGAGTGAGAAACAACTTTTCGAGTCAAGGGGAGTGAAGTGGGAAAGGTAATATGTCCCAGTAAATTCATACTCTGCGTAAATAAGGTGGTCCGTCAAGTGTATACGCGATTGGTGTACAAACAAAGTGCAAGTCCGATCGGACCATGCTATGCAATTAAAATGCTCTGAAAATATTCGAGAACAGTCCACAAAATTAAAAGAAACCATGAAAGGATGGTAAGGGTCTTGAAAGAACGATAGGGGACCAGGCTCCCCAGCCCATAACTTGCTCATACCGGACCAAAGGGGTGATCGGTGATCGCCACGTTATGAGAACAGGACTTCATGGAGGGAGTGAGTAGTGTTCAACGCATTTAGAGGGGAATGGTTGATGCCGATTTGAAGTTGCGCCGTCTGGGAAGTGGTCCTCAAAACGCTCGTGGAAAGGTGGCGAAACTCGAGAATGAGGTCGTCGGCCGAATGCCGACTCATCCAAATGGAGAAGGCGGTGTGGTGACCATCAATTGGCACTCCATCTCCTCTCTCCCTCAGCCAATCCTTTGGAGGATGGAAGCGTTGGCGACAAGGACAAGGGGCTCATGAGATCGTGAATCAAACCCATTTTCTGTGTCAAAGAGGGGTCAGAGACGCTAATGCATGAGTTTAGCCAGGCTCGAACTCGCACTGTTCACCCCCCAGTTCGACGACCCTGTGAACAGCCTACGCTCGACCCTAGCGAATAGAGTTGGCGACTGGAGGGTCCCAGTTCTCTACAATTGGAATCGAAGGAGGCGTTAGACGGGATGCTTACGGTGCGTTATCTCCTCTTCGCCACTCATTGTCGTTATTTATCACGCTGCGTAGCTCTATACCCTGCGACACGATTCATTCCCTCCTCACGCCCTCCCGGCCAATCGTCATCCCCATCGCCCAACTCGTTGCCTCGGCCGCACGCTCGTCCCGTCCACCACTGCGTACCAGTCTTGTGGCTTCCATCGACAAACGCCGCATGAAAAAGGGCAGACGCAAGACGAGAGGATGGGAGAAACTATCAGCATCATTGTTGGCCTCGCCTGTATCCCCTGGGACGTCGATTCTGGGCACGGGAACGCTGGAGTACTTTTGGTGGTGCCGTACGGCACCGGGTTAGGATTGGCGGAAGTGCGTTAGAGGAATTCGGCTGGGAAGGTGTGGCTATAACCCGTACACTTCTGTCTTCTTTCATCTTCCAGTGTTGCCGAATGCCATGCTGTTTTCCTTTAGCCTTTAGAAAATGCGTTCAAGTCTATGGACTTGACGTTTGGATACCGATCAACTATCAAGCACCCCACAGGTGACGGAATCGATCGTGTATGGCAGTTCGCTGAATCTCCATTCCTTGCCGCCTCTCCGGTCCCGACGCAGCTGTCGAAATTGCGACAATCAAGGTGTCATTTGCAGGTTTATCGTCCGGCTCATCATCCCCATCGAGCGACACCTGGAGCACCGGACGTAGTCGTAGCAGAAGTTTCTTTGATATCACCTCACATCCCGAATACCACAATGAGTGGACGACCATTGGATAAGATTCCCAGCTGTAAGTCATCATGCAAAGGAGCTCAATTGGATCTAACTCAAAATATGCTCTGTCAAATCATCCTGCATTCTCCTCATCCGCATCTCCTACGACGACCCTACCACATGCTTCGACCACGTCGACTCTCACTCGCACATCTACCAGCTCCAGCCTCACACGAGCTTCTACTCACTTGTCTACCTCGGGGCCCTCTTCGGTGAGCTCATCGTTCTGATGACACCTACTTTGATACCAAGTCTGGCTGAACTGGAAGAGCTGGAGCGGATGTTTCGGTGCCAGGACACCGGTCAGCCCTTCAGCTCACAGGAAAACCGAGGGTGATCGTCGCGTTCGGAGATAGTAGGATTCTTATGAGAAGGGATTAGGCAATATTGGACGGTAGGAACCCACCTGTTTCACTTACTATCGAGGACATACTTGGTGGAGCGATACCGCGGAGATCAACTTGTAGATGATGGTTATGAAAACAAAATGAAATGGAGCATGAATATAAATGACACTGTGAACAATGGATAAATCAGAAACCAAAACGTACACAAGGTATCCAAGTAAGCAAAGACTTTTCGGAATCATCAACCAGTGTTTCCCTCAGCTGTTGTATGGCGTGATGCAGGGCATAGGCAGAGTCCGATCCGTCAAATCCGCTGCCATCACCTTCGACTCGCCGGGCCAAGAGGTAACTGTAGAAGTCACTCGCAACCTCTGGCGCATAGTCATCATTAATAGCCCACATCGTGGCTACCACTCTACGATATCCAGCTGCGAGCATCCCAGCGGCCAGATGGACCACCTCCTCGGAAAGCTTCTCCTCACCGGTGCTGGTTTCACATGCCGATAGGAAAGCGAGATCGGCATTCTTAAGACTCTTCCGAATAACTCTTGAGAGATCGAGGGAACCGCTGTGGAATCGGAATCGACTTTGAAGTGGCTCGTTTTGATCTTGGGATGCATGGCAAGCGAGGTGGATGCAGCTGAAGTCTTCCATGTGCTGAAGGGCCGTATCGACTGTAACATCGCTCCCTTCCAGGTTTAGTGCTCGCACCCCATGCTCAACGGCCTGCCCGTGGATCAATCTAACCTCCTTTGTGACTCCAGGGATCGAAGAAAGGCCAGGTGCATTTGGTTGGCTTGTTAGGAATAAGCCAGAGACATTCTGATCAACCGGGTAATTTTTCTTGACTCGATCGGTGAGGAGTGTGATGGATGGCGTGTATGATGAGACAGCGTAATTGAGTATGGTGTCAGAATCCTTGCCTCCGTATATCCCAGCTGCGTGAAGAGGGAGGAAGGACATAGGACCCGTGGGGCACCACCAGATCCTTGGGAACGTCGTTTCGGATGATGATTGTAACCTCTGTCACAGGGATCAGAATCAGAGCTACAGTCGGGTTAAATTTACTCACCGGGAATCCCAGGGCATCTAATACTGGCTTTACTACGTCTTTCCATAGACCCTCAAGAATCTTGCGAACGATGTCGTTACGCAGCTCCCTATTTACACTTGGTTGCATACCTCTTTCTGTTGGCTCATTGTCTTCATGCTCTTCTTTATCTGTGTCTGCATGAACCCCACGCATACGCAACTCTTTGAGTTGTAAGTGACCCGTTAGAGCATTGGAGTATGTGACAGCCTTCTTCTGTGAAAAATTGCGTAGTGGGATATGGAAAGGCTCGTCGAGTTCAGCTAGAAGCGCAATGGCATCACAGCGGCTGTTGTGAACATTGATGATGACGACAGGTCCGGACTCTGGGAGACATTGAAGTAGGATGGAGCATGGGGATGGCTGGAGGAAGTTCTCAAGGCCTGGGACGGTACTCCTCACGGTGCTGAGAAGCTCTTCCCACTCATTTGCAAGCTCCAAATGCACACGTGCTTCATCTTCTTTTGAGATCTTTTCTGACATGGACATGTCAATACGAGAGCCCTGACGCGAACCAGAATGTTCCAGTTGCCTTGAAACATCTAAAACACGTTGTGCAAGACATTCATCATGTGTGTGAAGCTCAACAAGCAGTGTCCGCAGGTTGCTTAGTTGGGTCCAAACAAGACAGCGACCTTGTTCCAGCCACTCTAAGGCTTTGTCGGCTCTCCCAAGCATACACCCGGCGGCGGCTGCCTCGCAGGGTAAGTCGGCAATATTCTGGAGTACAGCGTGGCGATGTTGCATAGTGTGATCGAGACCTGCAACCAGGGACATGAGTCGTATAATTGTATCGAAGGCAGTGAGGGTCTGGGGCGAATCAGGATAATGTTTGTACGAAAGGTAAGCCCATTGTCTCGCTATTTTCAACCTTTGTGATGGCGGGCCATAACCACAGGTTGCTGCAGAAATGGTAAGGGCAATGGCTTTGTTCAAGTCATTATCACTCCGTGTCATGACTGAGCGATACCAGAATGACTTTGCCAGATAGCTGAGCGTGCTAGGAAGCTCTGGATGACCGGTGGGAGTAAGCTCGACTGCCTGTTCATGAACCAAGGTTGATTCAGTAATGTTGGAGAGGTCTCCCCTGCGCTCGAAGCGACTCAAGAGTGAGTTTCCCAGATTGCTAAGCCTGCTAGGGAGGTCCGGATGACCAGCAGGAGTCAGCTCGACTGCTCGTTGGTAGACTGAAATCAAGTCATCAATGTCGGATAGGTCTTCAGTGCGCTCGAGGCGATCCAAGAGTGAGTTTCCCAGAACGGTGAGCATGAGAGGGAGGTTTGGATGACCAGCAGGAGTCAGCTCGACTGCTCGTTGGATGACGGACACTGATTTGGCAATATCGGAGAGTGCTCCAGTATGCTTGAAGGGATTTGAGAGCGAGATTACCAGGTTGTTGAGCATGCCAGGGAGAGCTGGGTGACCAGCAGGAGTCAGCTCAACTGCTTGTTGAATAAATGAAACTGATTCAGCGATGTCGGGGAGGGCTCCAGTATGCTTAGAGCGATGTAAAAGCGATATTCCCAGACTGTGGAGCCTCCCAG
>JANBPK010000198.1:0-19950 GCA_027579435.1 Candolleomyces eurysporus
CTATCTCCACCTGCTAAACAAGGTAATCGCACTCGACCTCACGGCCTGCATTATCCAAACATACTGCGGCCTGGACCCGAAGCTATGTGATGGCTACGAACCTCTATACAATTTGTTCAATTCTTCGGAACCATCCAAGTTCTTCGTCGAATCTATGAAATTAGACGGGTGTGCGGACACTCTTTCCATCGCCCACAAAGTCACCTCCCATGCACAATCATCTCTCGACAATGCATTCACATCTATGCTTCAAGCAACCACGCCCCTCGCCTTATCATCGGATGCGGTAGAATCTCTGGTATGGGACTGTGCCCTGTATTTGTGTGAGGTGACTTCTCGGCCCAACTGGAGGGAGCACAAGGTCGTTCGAGCATTGGGGACTCCTGGACCCAACGGAATTGACCTATGTATGCAGATTCTTTATGAGCTCTATGATCAGTTGGACCGTCCCAATAAAGCAACCAAATACAACCTGCTGAAACATATTTACAAGGTTATGGTGCGCGAGAAGAATCCGATTCTGGAGTTGGAAGACAATCCATTCCTTGGGGATGACGAAATTGACGAACCGGAATCCGAAAGCGACTACGAAAGAGACTCGGAATCTCTGACCTCCAGTATTGATAGTGACGAAGAGTAGTACTTTTCGGACAATGCTTTGATCTATGGCCACTTTACTCTACCGGGATGTATTTAGGTATTTAGCGTACGCTCGACTGTAACAATAGAATCGACCGGGACATGCTTCTCATCAGCGCTCCACAAATCGCACTCCCAACGACAGCCTTCTAGACACATTATGGTAGTCGAAGGCTGCCGAGAATTTTAACGTGCGTGCTCTCTTCAATGCCTTGACGCTCGAATGCCTCGAACGAGCCAACCTCGACTCACGCAAGTCCGTGGCAAAGAGATTCATTCATTTATTCATTCACACTAAACCAAGAAAGTCCACGAGAGACGGGATGAGATGAAGACAACAAGAGTGAGTAGAGACGGTTGATAGTAGATGGAGAGATAAAGAAGTAGACGACGATGGGGATAGACATGTTCGATGAGGTCGAGAGACACGAGAATGAGAGAAAGCAGTAGACGTAGACGAGACGAGATGAGAGAGAAGAGCAGGAGGATAGAATGAGAGTAAAACAAAGAGATATTATATCAAGTACATACTTTCAATGATGATGATAGAATCGGTAAGTAAAACAATCCGCCAGGTTAACTAGCTAGCTACTCGAAGTGAGGAAAAGCAAAACAACAGAAAAAGAACCAACAGCAAACAGAACTCCGTAGAACAAGAAAGGACCAGCTCAACTTGTAAGGAAAAGAGAAAGAAAAGAAACAGGGCAAGGGCGCAAGGGCGCAGGCAAGAGCAACGAACCAACCCACCCGCGCAGTCTGCTCGACCGTGCAACAGCCCACCATGTCCTCCCGACGTAAACCCGACGCAAGAGACACGTGGTCCAGGCTCGACCGACTACCACCCACCGACACCCATCGTTGACTCGACCACGACGATGACCATGGCCCACGTCACCAATCCCGGACCACCCTAGTCTCGACGTGACAGCGATCATGCCACGGCCCATCCGGGCGTTTGCATCGGCAGTCGCACAGGATCAGTGGGATCAACCGACCCACGGCGGTAGGCTCGATAACCCTCCAGAGGGAGGGCACGAGGAAGCGTTGGACGAGGACAGCCGGCCAACAGAGGGGAGGACGGGAAGAGGCGACGATGACGAGGCTTGCTAGTCGTGCTAGTCGCCAGTGGTCGGTCTGTCGGTCGGGAGTACGAAGGAACATTCAGCCTACATCTTGTTGAGCCCTGGCTGGTTGCTCGGCGCTTGGTCTAAGGTGGAAGAATGCTAAAGCCGAAAGCATACAAAGAGAAGAGAAAATGTTACGAGTAGATATGTACGCAAGTAGAAGGTAGAACTAAGGGGCATGAACGGTGTCGTCAAAAGATAGAAATGATAAATGAACGGATAGATGAATGAACGGATGGATGCAATGAACACGAAAGCGACGGTGAAGCCNAAAAACAGAAACGCATACAGGAACAATGGATCGAACGAGGGTACTGATATCGTTTTTCCAGAGAACAATGAGGCGGGGAAGCGGCGAGGAAGGGTGAAGAGTCCGATCAAGGGAGGAGGGTCCGACAGATGCAAGGTGAAGAGGCCTGGAGTGGAGCGGGGCATCGGGAGGAGACGGTGGGATGAAGCTGATTGGTGGGCAGCTTGAGGGGTGTCTTCAGGTGCGCGAGGGAGGTGCATTTCCGGTGGATGATGTCGGTTGTGGATGTGGGTGGGATAAGGAAGTTGTAGAGGTGGGAGACCCTGGCCAAGTGTCATCATCGGATCCCGCTATCCTTCAAAGCATCCTGCAAAATCGTCTCCTTCACCGCCGCAAATACTAGCCGAATATTTGTCGTATCTGTCGCTTGCGTCAAACTGTTGAATAAAATCCGCGATAACGCCGTCAGTGGCCCGTTCTATGAATTCGATACGACTACGGTAGGGCGAATGGGAACGGATAGTCGAGAGGATAGGGTGGAGGATTCAGAAAGGTATGGCACTCACTGAGGATACACGCTCAATCTTGCTCGATTCGCCTGCATAGACTTCCACAGAATATATATGGCCGCCTTGTTGATGTCTGGTCCGCGGGTATACTAGTGGAAATACCGCTCCAACGCCACCTGGTATGAGCAAATCGTGTCAGCTACCGAGAACGACTTTGTGGCACGACGGAGCAATGGGGACGACTCGACGGCGCGAAAGGAAAGGCGTGCAGGAAAACGTACCCTCGGCAGCTTGTTCTTGAACACATCAATCTTGTTCAAGAACAGGATGATTGACGTGCGAAGGAACCACCTTGAGTTGATGACCGACTCGAACAGTACTAGTGATTCCGCCATCCGGTTCTATACGAAGAACGTTAGCAAGCGAACGAGCGAATGCAGCTTGAACTGACCTGTGTCTTCTCCTCCAGAAGCACCTGATCATACTCGCTCAACGCCGTGCAAAAGATGATCGAGGTTACACTCTCAAAGCAGTGTATCCATTTCTTGCGTTCTGACCGTTGACCGCCCACGTTGAACACGTGTATTCTGTCGCGTTGAAAAGAATTGTTAGCTCGTCCTCCGGGTAGAAGATGAGAACAACTCACGATAGCTGGCCCATAGTGAACCTCGTCTCTGTGATCCCCACCGACTTTTGTCGTGCTCTCAGTACGTCCGTCACATCAGGCAGGTAGTCTGGTTGGCCTATCCGTAGCACCTCTCCAAAGAAACTGTATCGTCGTTGGTCAATCGCCGCAGCCAGAATACGTGGAATCTGGCTCACTATCCCGCTGAATCCATGAGGTAGAAATCACTCGAATGTTCGTCCATAATCTTGGGTATGATCGGATCTTTCCACAGCTGGTGGATAGCTTCTGCGATTTCGGGGGAGAAGTAGGGTCCACTGCCGGCTTCCATGTCTAGTCGGTAGTCGAGGATCCTTCTGCTAGAGCCTGTGGGGAGTGGTGTAAGGGACTGGGCGCCGATGATGAAAGGAAACGCACCCTATTCGAGTTTCTCATATACAGCAGCATCTGTTTTGCTGGGTCCAATACATTCTTGTGAGTCCATACCAAAGTGATTCAAGCTGAGCAACAAGGCAGGAGCGAGTTCAGTGAAGGCTCTGGCTGCTGAATAGTAACACGACGACGCACCAGCCAAGCACCAGCAACCTACCATTGACATGACTAATCAAAATCTAATCGTCTGATCTCAGCACTATCTAATCTGTCTTAGCTGCAACAAGCTCAGCTGTCAGCTTCTCCTATCCGTATAGTGGGTTCGATGTCGAGTCTCGCGATCCTCATTGAATTCTCAAAAGGCCTGCCAATCCCAGCACGCTGGAAGGGTATCTTCACAGATATTGTTGTCCTCAACTTGAATTTACTTCTTGTATATAGTCATTGAGCGCTCATTCTGGAGACAAGCAGGTGCCACAAACTCAAATTTGGAAGGCAGGAATGCACCTCCGTGCTCTTCCGAAGTGAAACCAAGCTATCCTATACGTACTCTACGCTCGCCCGACTCCCACCTAGGCACCCACCGTTGGCTGGGCTGCCATGATGACCATCCTTCACCTTGACGTCACCACGACGATACGTCGTATGAGCTTGAATGAACCACTCCCGGTGGGTTGAAGCCGAATCGCTGGTGAACTGAAATTCAATGTTGGAATAGCTTCGTGAATGGCGTCGATGTCGAGGCGAAAGGGAGTAATTCTTCTCGTCCACAGGCCGCCACCTTGTGTCCGGATCGTTGACCCCCCACGTCAAAGACTGGTCTTCTGCTGTCGTGGGTCTGTGCGTTTGTCTGTGCGGATTCCGGAAAAAGTTCGAGTGCGAGTGAGAACGAGATGGCCCCGGGTGGGTAGGTTGAACGCGGCGGATTTGAATTATAATTAGGGTCGAGCCCCAGTGAATTGAAGTGTGATGCAGTTTGCTGTGCTGGGTCGAAGCAGTGAGTTCAATTGGATCGAACACCAAGTAGGGTGAAGTCGGGTTCGAGTAAATTCAAAGTCGTTTGGGGTTGAGAATCGGATCGAGGTGAACCATGTTGAGTAGCTTTTTTGAGTGCAGTTTTGTCGAAGTGTGCGAATGAGGCAAGAAGACTTGTTAGCTTAGAGCACTCAGCATTGCATGATATAATACGAAAAGACGAGGAAGGAACGAGGGAAGGTCTCCTCACGGTGATTTGCCGGCCGGCTGGGCGACAGGNAAAAAAGGGTGGAAAGAACGTAGACAGGCCCAGAGAGCGAAGAACGAGGGGCGAACGAAGGGGAGAGTAGACGAGTGCAATATGAAAAGGGCCGACAACTCACGATAATAGCCCCATCGAACCCTCGTCTTTGTGATTTTTGTGGCGCTTGCAGTCTATCTCACAAGGACATTAATCCAGGCTTGTATCAGTAGTGCTTCTCCCCGAAAGCTATCGGGGTTCATTATCACGTCCCCACTGGTACATGAAGTATGAATAGAACAAGGAAAGGTGAGAGGCAAAGTGATTCGCGGGCATAAAGAGAGTGGAATCAACGGGACAGGGAGGAAAGCGAGCACGAACATAAGGACGAAAGGAAAGAGAGCGGAAGAGGTACTCACCACCGCCGAGTCTATAAGAGAAATGCAGCTCGAGTGCTAGTTCATAGTCTTCTCATCCTAGCAAGTGATGGGTTCTGCGGGTTCCGGGTCAATATTGACTGCGACGGCCTGTATGGCCGGATGTTGCCAGCGAATGAGGTAGGACAATAGTGGGTAGAATGAAGGGTGGCGGGATAAGGTTCAGATCAATGGATGCATAGACGACGACGACGATATTAGCGAGAGGGTGGTGAAAGACACGCGCACCCTATCGCGGCGTGTAATGCACGTCCTCCTCATCGACAGCACAACCTCCCGCACGCCCACAGATCGATATTCTGCCAGTTCCATCTCTGAGAACGCGTGCTTCTAGATGAAAGTTAGTTAACGCGTTCCGAGCTCATGAAAGCGGAGGTTCATTGTTCGCAACACAGAGATGAATGAATGCAGGAAAGAGACTCACCCAATAGTATGGTGTCAAAGTCCCACTGAGCCGTTTGGTATCCTCCATCTGCCGTCTTGCGCAGACATGTACTCAAGGATCGTTCTCATACAGCCATCAATAAGCAGCTCAGGGGTCATAGAGAAGAGAGAGAAGCGGTCGTTCGAGAGAAAACAGGCGAATCAATGGGTTCTCGCAAGTCGGTCCATCGAGGGGAAAGGGATCCCGGATCTCACCCGCCTTTCCCACGGTGGTCGGCCCGGCCTGTTGTGCTGCCGTCAAACGACTCAACGAGATTCGAACTGAGTCTGGAGATTAGCGCACCGGGGAGATACTGGAAGTCGACCGGTGGTGCGCATACTATGATTGAATGAAGTCTAAATAAGAATGGATAACCCACACCTTCTGCAGGCGTTATTTGATGGGTGTACTATGTACAAACTTGCTACCCAGCGCCGACGATCGAAGTTCCGCGCCTTGAGAAAGGCTAAAATGAATTAATGGGCTAGCCTTGAGGAAAAACGTCGTCATCAGCCAAGTATCACATCTTGACTGCTAAGCCGCGGAGGTGTCACCCAAAAGTTGATCATAGAAGATATGGAACTGAGGTTTGCGAGAGCGTGTTGAGTTTCCGTTTCTTTTTCGAGTTGTCATTTCGCTTTCTTATACCTCCCGTCTCTTCTATTATAGTTTCCTTGCTTTGTCGTCGTTGTCAGTATTTGTTCATCCTTATTGGAATTATTGGTATTGAATGGGGTTGTCATTATACCCTCCGAGAGCAGCGTTATGCTCACTCGTGCATGAACAGCTATGCCACCTTTTGTTTTCCATGACTGGGTATTCCACAACCGGACCACATGCCGGCACAAGCGCATGAATGGACAACTATATACTATCCTGTAAAGTTGTCTCAAGCCTAAGAGAGAACAGGAACATAATGAGTGCACGCGTTCGCTGCACAGACAGAGAAACTGCCAGTCCGTCACTTCTCAAACGCCCATCATCCCTAGTCCTCGTCTAGATTCAATTTCAACTCAAGACAAATGAAAGCGGGTAGATAGGCGTGTGTATGTCTGCACAGGATTGAACTGGAGAGCAGCCGGCTTCCTTCGAGCATCGCCGAGCCTGCCTTCCTGGTGCTGTGACAAGCCGCATGCTAACCTCGTGCTCAAGAGGGTCGAGACCTTCACAAACTATTTGATATCACAATTGAGCATCTGCGAGGTACGCACCAGTCCCGAACGTCCTCATTCTCATTGTCGACTTTCGAGTTCTTTGCAAGTCGTTCCAATGTAGAAGAGCTGAGTACACGGGTGATGCAGGACAGCTGAAGATCGGTGGCATCCCTTCTTATTTGCGACGGGGGAAGCGAATTGCACGAGGGCAGTGAGCTGTATAGCACAGCCAGGAGACGCAGTGCAATAAACTGCCGTGAGAGAGATATGTAATCCCGGAACGGGCGCTAAATTCACCCCAACTCTCTTTCCACCGCACCACCACCTCGATCTTCATGTTGAGCAGAAAGAGGCAGCTGAGTCAAGGAAGCGTGGAGGAAGACGGTGAGGCTCAAACATGCTCGATAGTAGGGAAGGAGCTGACGTACTGGAGCCCTCATAGGCCCGCTCCTTCGACGTCAACCCTCATCGATAACGCAGATTAACACTAGCCGACATCAAGAGAATGTTATTCGCAACCTGTACAACTACGGTACGCGGTCCTGAGTTCGAATCTGAACTATACTTCGCAGGCTGAGCCACTGTACCGCCAGACCAACAGCCACAATACAATGGGTATTACAACCACTCTTCCAGCGCCCTTCCTTTTTATAGTGCCCCCATCAATTGGGACGAGATGTGGGCGCTGGCACAAGTCTTCATGCATACTCATAAAGACGTTTCCAGCCTGGTTCAGAAAGGCGGTAGCCCCGAAACATCGGCTCGTACTTATGCCACCCGGACACCTGACGGCATCATAAGCCCGCCCCTTCAAGATCAAGCTTTATTCATGACGCAGATCCACACTAATTACCATCAAATGAGTGACGATCCAAACGTTTATCATCACGGTACGTGACACTGGGTATGGGATTGAAATCTGTATTGCTAATAAATCGCTGCATTGCTAGATCATGTTCCACAAAACAACTGCTACGGCCACTCATCCACCAGCGCTCCCATTCACGACAGCTCCATATATGGGAGCGACGTCCGGGCACTAGCGGACTTCAACGGTCCCATCAATGTCCCCAACGAAGTCCTTACGCTGGCTCAGATAGGCGGCATCTCTGAAGTATCAGCTCTTGCCAATGCCACCTGGACGCAGAATCATTGCCCATCAGTTTCGCAAGCCAGCCATGGAGAAAATGAAGACTACAACGGTTACATTCATCGTGCGTAGAACCGGTATCAAGATATGAAGCTGCGTTGTGTACTGATTTGCTGGCCATCGCTAGATCAACAAACCCAAGGCAACTGGCTGGCTGAGCCGTCTACCGTGTACTATCAGCCGTCCAGCAACGCTCCGATTTTCAACGGAGTCATCAATGGTAATGTTCATCACAGCTCGCATGTTTCCACCCTCGACGGTAAGTGTACATGGCTTCGGTCGCAGTGAATGTGGCTCCCATTGACGAAGGACTGTATGTAATCAGGTCTCCAGTTTCTGTATCACCATGCCGCCATGGGAGCCGTGCACGAATCTGACGAACGGTACCCCCCTCCATTATGCTACCCTGGTACTCGTGAGGTCGTCGTTGGTCGGGTTATCGGATGGTACTTGGGCAAGCATGGACGGAAGAAGATTATGTGGGTTCATGCGCCTTTGGGATATGGGAAGACCGCGGTCGCTGGGACCGTCAAGGAGAAGTTGGACGCGATGCAACTAGGTTTCGAAAACCCTGTTGGAGCAACATTCTTCTTCTGGAGAAGCTCGGTAGAACGCAACTCTCCTGCTCGATTCATTATCACCCTCGCGTACCAGCTCGCTCGATCCATCCCAGAACTTTGCCCCCTCATTGATGCTGCGATCAAATCTCAGCCTGACGTCGTAAAGATGAAGCTTGAGATGCAGCTTCTGAAGCTGATTGTAGAGCCGTTCAAGTCCTTTGATAACCTCGCCACTATGCCCAACAGGCTCGTTATTGTCGACGGGATCGACGAGTGTATTAACTCGGACCGCGAGTCTCTATTAAAGAAGAAGTACGCTGAAGACCAAGAACTCGTCCAGATCCGAGTCCTCGATCTGATCCATTGCCTGCATTCACATAATCTCCCCCTTTCATTCCTCATCCTCAGCAGGCCCGAGGCATGGATCAAGCGCCACTTAGAGTCAGGACCGTTCGGTGACGTGGTTGAGCCTCTCGATCTTTACAAAGTCGGGGATCACATGAACGATGTCAAGCGGTTTGTGAGGGTGGAGCTCTCCCGCATTGCAAAACGCCTTGAAGAACCCGATGAAGAGTGGCCGGAAGAAAAGGCATTGGTTCGTCACAGCGAAGGCCACATGGTTTACGCGGCCACCATTATTCGTCACATCGACGATGAATACGGCGATCCTCGACAGCTACTCAAGGATATCATCGAGAGTTCCCCCACCAACAGCCCAGATATGTCACATTCCACGCCATTCTCCTCCCTTTACGAGCTCTACAGGCAGATCATGCGATCGTGTCCTGAAAGGAATCGGTCTCTTATGATGGAGGTTCTCGGGGACGTGATGGCTACACAGTACAGCTATCTATATTTCTGGGACAATGCGCATAATGCGGTCCTTGGCGTTTTAGACCGCCTATCAAAGCGACCTCCTGGCTCTGGAGTCAAGGCACTCCGACCCTTGCATGCAGTTCTTCACGTTGGAAGAGGGAATGAAAACAGCGACATTCGCGAGCTGTTCATCCACTCGTCTTTCAGAGAGTTCCTGGAGAGTCCGCATCTCTCTTTCGAATTCGCCGTGGACGCCGAAGAAGAAGTGGCGCGGCTGGTTTCCGCTATGCTCGATCGCATGATGTCCATCACCACAGACACAATTGGTAGCAAGCTGGAAGATGTCTGTGTATTTGCCTTGCACAACTGGTGCCGGAACTGGTATTACGGCAAGAAGACATGGTTGAAGTCCAAAACGACGTATCTCCACGTGCTAAACAAGGTAATCGCACTCGACCTCACGGCCTGCATTATCCAAACATACTGCAGCCTGGACCGGAACCTATATGATGAATACGAACCTCCATACGATTTGTTCGATTCTTCGGAACCATCCAAGTTCTTCGTCGGATCTATGGAATTGGACGGGTGTGCGGACACTCTTTCCATCGCCCACACAGTCACCTCCCATGCACAATCATCTCTCGATAATGCATTCACATTTATGCTTCAAGCAACCACGCCCCTCGCCTTATCATCGGATGCGGTAGGAGTACTGGCATGGGACTGTGGCTTGTACTCGCATGGGGTGACTTCTCGGCCCAACTGGAGGGAGTACAAGGTCGTTCGAGCATTGGGGACTCCTGGACCCAACGGAATTGACCTATGTAAGGCGATTCTCTCTGCGCTCTATGAGCTGTTGAGCTATAATCTTCAGGAAACTACATACAACCTGCTTAAACATATTTACAAGGTTATGGTGCGCGAGAAGAATCCGATTCTGGTGTCGAAAGACAATCCATTCCTTGGCGATGACGAAATTGACGAACCGGAATCCGAAAGCGACTACGAAAGCGGCTCATAATCTCTGACCTCCAGTATTGATAGTGACGAAGAGTAGTACTTTTCGGACAATGCTTCGGTCTATGGCCACTTTACTCTACCGGGATGTATTTAGGTATTTAGCGCACGCTCGACTGTAACAATAGAATCAACCGGGACGTGCTTCTCATCAGCGCTCCACAAATCGCACTCCCGACTCCGGCTTCCTAGACACGCTATAGTAGTCGAAGCCTGCCGAGAATTTTAACGTGCATGCTCTCTTCAATGCCTTGACGCTCGAGTGCCTCAAAAGAGCCGACCTCGACTAACGCAAGTCCATGGCAAAGAGATTCATTCATTTATTCATTCACACTATACCAACAAAGACCACGAAAGACGGGATGAGATGAAGACAACAAGAGTGAGTAGAGACGGTCGATAGTAGATGGAAAGATAAAGAAGTAGACGACGATGGGGATAGACATGTTCGATGAGGTCGAGAGACACGAGAATGAGAGAGAAGCAGTAGACGTAGACGAGACGAGATGAGAGAGAAGAGCGGGAAGATAGAATGAGAGTAAACGAAAGAGATATTATATCAAGTACATACTTTCAATGAGGATGATAGAGTCGGTAAGTAAAACGATCAGCCAGGTTAACTAGCTAGCTACTCGAAGTGAGGAAAAACAAAACAACAGAACGAACCAACAGCGAACAGAACTCCGTAGAACAAGAAAGGACCAGCTCAACTTGAAAGAAAAAGAGAAAGAAAGAAACAGGGCAAGGGCGCGAGGGCGCAGGCGACAGCAACGAACCAACCCACCCGCGCAGTCTGCTCGACCGTGCAACAGCCCACCGTGCCCTTCCGACGTAAACCCGACGCAAGAGACACGTGGTCTGGGCTCGACCGACTACCACCCACCGACACCCATCGTTGGCTCGACCACGACGATGACCATCGCCCACGTCACCAATCCCGGACCACCCTAGTCTCGACGTGACAGCGATCATGCCACGGCCTATCCCGGCGTTTGAGTCGGCAGTCGCACAGGGTCAGTGGGATCGACAGCAATTGGACGACCCACGGCGGTAGGCTAGATAACCCTCCAGAGGGAGGGCACGAGAAAGCGTTGGGCGAGGACAGCCGGCCAACAGAGGGGAGGACGGGAAGAGGCGACAACGACGAGGCTTGCTAGTCGTGCTAGTCGCCAGTGGTCGGTCTGTCGGTCGGGAGTACGAAGGAATATTCAGCCTACATCTTGTTGAGCCCTGGCTGGTTGTTCGGCGCTTGGTCCAAGGTGGAAGAATGCTGAAGCCGAAAGCATACGAAAGAAAGAAAATGTTAAGAGTAGATATGTACGCGAGTAGAAGGTAGAACTAAGGGGGCATAAACGGTGTCGTCAAAAGATAGAAATGATAGATGAACGGCTAGATGCAATGAATACGAAAGCGATAGTGGAGCCAAAAAACAGAAACAGCATACAGGAACAATGGATCGAACGAGGGTACCAATATCGTTTTTCCAGAGAACAATGAGGCGGGGAAGCGGCGAGGAAGGGTGAAGAGTCCAATCAAGGGAGGAGGGTCCATGACAGATGCAAGGTGAAGGGGCCTGGAGTAGAGCGGGGCATCGGGAGGAGACGGCGGGATGAAGCTGATTGGTGGGCAGCTTGAGGGTTTCTTCAGGTGTGCGAAGGAGGTGGATTTTCGGCGGATGATGTAGGTCGTGGATGTGGGTGGGATAAGGAAGTTGTAGAGGTGGGAGACCCTGGCCAAGTGTCATCATAGGATCCCGCTATCCTTCAAGGCATTTTGCAAAATTGTCTCCTTCACCGCCGCAAATACTAGCCGAGTATTTGTCGTATCTGTCGCTTGCGTCAAACTGTTAAATAAAATCCGCGATAACGCCGTCAGTGGCCCATTCTATGGATTCGATACGACTACGGTAGGGCGAAGGGGAAAGGATAGTCGAGAGGGTAGGGTGGAGGATTCAGAAAGGTATAACACTTACTGGGGATACACGCTCAATCTTGCTCGATTCGCCTGCATAAACTTCCACAGAATATATTTGGCCGCCTTGTTGATATCTGGTCCGCCCGTATACTCGGGGAAATACCGCTCCAACGCCATCTGGTATGAGCACATCTTGTCAGCTAACGAGAACGAGATTTGGGGCAAGACGGAGGAATGGGGACGACTTGACGATGCGAAAGGAAAGGAGAACGTACCCTCGGCAACTTGTTCTTGAACACATCAATCTTGTTCAAGAACAGGATGATTGACGTGCGAAGGAACCACCTTGAGTTGATGACCGACTCGAGTACTAGTGATTCCGCCATCCGGTTCTGTACGAAGAACATTAGCAAACGAACGAGTGAATGCGGCTTGAACTGACCTGTGTCTTCTCCTCCAGAAGCACCTGATCATACTCGCTCAACGCGGTGCAAAAGATGATCGACGTTACACTCTCAAAGCAGTGTATCCATTTCTTGCGTTCTGATCACTGACCGCCCACGTCGAACATGCGTATTCTGTTGTGCTGGTTAGCTGTCCGGGTAGAAGATGAGAAGGAGAGGAACAACTCACGATAGCTGGCCCATGGTAAACCTCGTCTCTGTAATCCCCACCGACTTTTGTCGCGCTCTCGGTACGTCCGTCACGTCGGGCAGGTAGTCTGGTTGGCCTATCCGTAGCACCTCTCCAAAGAAACTGTATCGTCTTTTGTTAGTCGCCGCTTCCGGAATACGAGGAATGTGGCTCACTATCCCGCCGAATCCATAAGGTAGAAATCATTTGAATGTTCGTCCATAATCTTGGGTATGATCAGATCTTTCCATAGCTGGTGGATAACTTCTGCGATTTCGGGGGAGAAGTAGGGTCCACTGCCGGCTTCCATGTCTAGTCGGTAGTCGAGGATCTTTTCTGCTAGAGCCTGCAGGGAGTGGTGTAAGAAACCGGGAGCCGATGATGAAAGGAAACGCACCCTATCCGAGTTTTCTCATATACAGCACCACCTGCTTTGCCGGATCCAATGAATTCTCCTGAGTTCAAGCTGAGCAACAAGGCAGGAGCGAGTTCAGTGAGGTCAGGCTTCTGGCTGGGCATCGCTGGTCGACGCTGGATAGTAACAGAAGGCGACGAGACCGGGCCTACCGTATACATGACTAATCAAGATCTAATCGTCTGATCTCAGCACTATCTAATCTGTTTCCCTTCCCGTGGCCCTCGGGAACGGGTGAAAGGGAAAGTATGGAAAGCGCCGACCCACCTCAGGAACCGCTTTTTACAGTGTAACCACAGAACCCGTCCCTCAGGTGTGCCGACCTTTTAGCGATTCCGGAGATAAACCGAATTCTGAGCAGAGAAAGGCTCAAACGAGAGTCTGAATCAAGACCTCCGACCACGAGCCATCGCCTCGCCTTTGCGGACAGGACAATCAAGCATTTAAAAGCGTACGCACAACTCCTGAATGTCCTGTTTCCTTTGATGCGTAAAGTATGATTGCATGATTGAGTTTCCAACCCTTCCTACACAATATAAAAGCTAGGCACATGCTAAGTATTAGACGTTCAGCTGGCGGGTCGGCTACATCGGCCCATCGTTGCCATGAGGGGAAATGTCAATATATTATACACGAGTGGCTCTCGTGTATTAACATGATCATGGCACAGCCGAGAGACGCAACAAACAGCCGTGGGAGGGCCTTGAGACACGCTGTAAACGGGCGCTAAGCTCATGTCAAGTCTCTTTCCATCACACTACGGCCTCGATTACCATGCTCAGGACCAAGAGGCAGTTGAGTCAGGGCACCGTGGATGCAGACGGTGAGGCCTAAGCACACTTAGCACTGGAGAAGGAACTCACATGCTCTGGCCCTGATAGGCCGACCGCTTCAACGTCCACGCTCATCGATTACGCAGGAGAGCACTGATCAACGAGCAGAACACGACGAGCGCAACGATGAGACACATGGTACGTGGGACTCGCGCCGGTTTGCTCGACTTATTGAATCAACCGACTACTAGATCGACGGACGCAAGGCCACAGCGCGGTTCATCAATCTACTGTGTACTATCAACAATCCAGCAATGCTCCTATTTTCAACGGCAATAACTATGGCAGTATTCACAACAATGTGCATAATATCACCCTCAATGGTGAGTTGAGTGGGAGGCGCTTTATGTGGCTTCCATTAACAAAGCTATTTGCTCCTAGTTCTCCAGATTCTGTGTCAACATGCCGCCCTGGGAGCCATGCATGAATCCGAAGAACGGTGCCCCCCTCCATTATGCCACCCTGGTACCCGTGACGTCGTCATTCGTCGGGTTATAGGCTGGTACTTGAACAAGGATGGACGGAAAGAGATTATGTGGGTGCATGCGCCTTTGGGATATGGGAAGACCGCAGTCGCCGGTACCGTCAAGGAGAGGCTGGATGTGATGGAACTCGATTTCGACAACCCGATTGGGGCAACGTTCTTCTTCTGGAGGAGCTCAGTAGAGCGCAACTCTCCCGCCCGATTCATCATCACCCTCGCTTACCAGCTCGCTCAACCCATCCCGGAACTTTGTCCTGGCCTTGAAGTTGCGATCAAGTCGAAGCCGGGCATCGTGAAGATGGCGCTCGAAAATCAACTCATGGAGCTCATTGTCAAACCATTCAAATCCCTTCCAAACCTCGACACTATGCCCAATCGGCTAGTTATCGTAGACGGGATCGACGAGTGCATCAACTCGGACCGCGAGTCTCTAGTAAAGAAGAAGTACGCGGAAGATCAAGAAGTCGTCCAGATTCGAGTCCTCAATCTCATCCATTCCCTCCATTCGCATCATCTCCCCCTTTCATTCCTCATCCTCAGCAGACCCGAGGCATGGATCAAGCGCCTATTAGAGTCGCCACCGTTCAGTGACGTAGTTGAGCCTCTCGATCTTTACCAAGTCGGGGACCACATGAACGATGTCAAACGGTTTGTGAGGGCGGAGCTCTCCCGCATTGCAAAACGCCTTGAAATACCCGATGAAGAGTGGCCGGAAGAAGAGGCGTTGGTTCGTAAGAGCGAAGGCCACATGGTTTACGTGGCCACCGTTATTCGTCACATCGACGATGAATACGGCGATCCTCGACAGCTACTCAAGGGTATCGTCGAGAGTTGCCCCACCAACAGCCCAGATATGTCACATTCCACGCCATTCTCCTGCCTTTACGAGCTCTACAGGCAGATCATGCGATCGTGTCCTGAAAGGAATCGGTCTCTTATGATGGAGGTTCTCGGGGACGTGATGCTTACAGAGGAAGGCGTTCTATTTTTCCGGGACTCTGCGCATAATACGGCCCTTGGCCTCTTAGACCGCCTATCAAGGCGACCCCCTGGCTCTGGAGTCAAGGCACTCCGACCCTTGCATGCAGTTCTTCACGTTGGAGGAGGAAATGAAAATAGCGACATTCACGAGCTGTTCATCCACTCGTCTTTCAGAGAGTTCCTGGAGAGTTTGCATCTCTCTTTCGAATTCGCCGTGGACGCCAAAGAAGAATCGGCGCGGCTGGTTTCCGCTATGCTCGATCGCATGATGTCCATCACCACAGCTACAATTGGTAGAGAGCTGGAAGATGTCTGTGTATTTGCCTTGCACAACTGGTGCATCAACTGGTATTACAGCAAGAAGACATGGTCGAAGTTCAAAACGACCTATCTCCACCTGCTAAACAAGGTAATCGCACTCGACCTCACGGCCTGCATTATCCAAACATACTGCGGCCTGGACCCGAAGCTATGTGATGGCTACGAACCTCTATACAATTTGTTCAATTCTTCGGAACCATCCAAGTTCTTCGTCGAATCTATGAAATTAGACGGGTGTGCGGACACTCTTTCCATCGCCCACAAAGTCACCTCCCATGCACAATCATCTCTCGACAATGCATTCACATCTATGCTTCAAGCAACCACGCCCCTCGCCTTATCATCGGATGCGGTAGAATCTCTGGTATGGGACTGTGCCCTGTATTTGTGTGAGGTGACTTCTCGGCCCAACTGGAGGGAGCACAAGGTCGTTCGAGCATTGGGGACTCCTGGACCCAACGGAATTGACCTATGTATGCAGATTCTTTATGAGCTCTATGATCAGTTGGACCGTCCCAATAAAGCAACCAAATACAACCTGCTGAAACATATTTACAAGGTTATGGTGCGCGAGAAGAATCCGATTCTGGAGTTGGAAGACAATCCATTCCTTGGGGATGACGAAATTGACGAACCGGAATCCGAAAGCGACTACGAAAGAGACTCGGAATCTCTGACCTCCAGTATTGATAGTGACGAAGAGTAGTACTTTTCGGACAATGCTTTGATCTATGGCCACTTTACTCTACCGGGATGTATTTAGGTATTTAGCGTACGCTCGACTGTAACAATAGAATCGACCGGGACATGCTTCTCATCAGCGCTCCACAAATCGCACTCCCAACGACAGCCTTCTAGACACATTATGGTAGTCGAAGGCTGCCGAGAATTTTAACGTGCGTGCTCTCTTCAATGCCTTGACGCTCGAATGCCTCGAAAGCGCCAACCTCGACTCACGCAAGTCTGTGGCAAAGAGATTGATTCATTTATTCATTCACACTATACCAACAAAGACCACGAAAGACGGGATGAGATGAAGACAACAAGAGTGAGTAGAGACGGTCAATAGTAGATGGAAGGATAAAGAGGTAGACGACGATGGAGATAGACATGTTCGATGAGGTCGAGAGACACGAGAATGAGAGAAGTAGTAGACGTAGATGAGACGAGACGAGAGAGAAGAGCGGGAAGATAGAATGAGAGTAAACGAAAGAGATATTATATCAAGTACATACTTTCAATGATGATGATAGAGTCGGTAAGTAAAACGATCAGCCAGGTTAACTAGCTAGCTACAGTGAATAAAAGAGAAGAACCAACAGCGAACAGAACTCCGTAGAACAAGAAAGGGCCAGCTCAACTTGAAAGAAAAAGAGAAAGAAAACAAACAGGGCAAGGGCGCGAGGGCGCAGGCGACAGCAACGAACCAACCCACCCGCGCAGTCTGCTCGACCGTGCAACAGCCCACCGTGCCCTTCCGACGTAAACCCGGTCCAAGAGACACGTGGTCTGGGCTCGACCGACTACCACCCACCGACACCCATCGTTGGCTCGACCACGACGATGACCATTGCCCACGTCACCAATCCCGGACCACCCTAGTCTCGACGTGACAGCGATCATGCCACGGCCTATCCCGGCGTTTGAGTCGGCAGTCGCACAGGATCAGTGGGATCGACAGCAATTGGACGACCCACGGCGGTAGGCTCGATAACCCTCCAGAGGGAGGGCACGAGAAAGCGTTGGGCGAGGACAGGCGGCCAACAGAGGGGAGGACGGGAAGAGGCGACAACGACGAGGCTTGCTAGTCGTGCTGGTCGCCAGTGGTCGGTCTGTCGGTCGGGAGTACGAAGGAACATTCAGCCTACATCTTGTTGAGCCCTGGCTGGTTGCTCGGCGCTTGGTCCAACGTGGGAGAATGCTGAGGCCGAAAGCATACGAAAGAGAGAAAATGTTAAGAGTAGATATGTACGCGAGTAGAAGGTAGAACTAAGGGGGCATAAACGGTGTCGTCAAAAGATAGAAATGATAGATGAACGGCTAGATGCAATGAATACGAAAGCGACAGTGGAGCCAAAAAACAGAAACGCATACAGGAACAATGGATTGAACGAGGGTACCGATATCGTTTTTCCAGAGAACAATGAGGCGGGGAAGCGGCGAGGAAGGGTGAAGAGTCCAATCAAGGGAGGAGGGTTCATGACAGATGCAAGGTGAAGGGGCCTGGAGTAGAGCGGGGCATCGGGAGGAGACGACGGGATGAAGCTGAATGGTGGGCAGCTTGAGGGTTTCTTCAGGTGTGCGAAGGAGGTGGATTTTCGGCGGATGGTGTAGGTGGTGGATGTGGGTGGGATAAGGAAGTCGTACAGGTGGGAGACCCTGGCCAAGTGTCATTATAGGATCCCGCTATCCTTCAAGGCATTTTGCAAGATCGTCTCCTTCACCGCCGCAAATACTAGCCGAATATTCGTCGTATCTGTCGCTTGCGTCAAACTATTGAATAAAATCCGCGATAACGCCGTCAGTGGCCCATTCTATGAATTCGATACGACTACGGTAGGGCGAAGGGGAAAGGATAGTCGAGAGGAAAGGGTGGAGGATTCAGAAAGGTATAACACTTACTGGGGATACACGCTCAATCTTGCTCGATTCGCCTGCATAAACTTCCACAGAATATATTTGGCCGCCTTGTTGATATCTGGTCCGCCCGTATACTCGGGGAAATACCGCTCCAACGCCACCTGGTAATGAGCACATCTTGTCAGCTACCGAGAACGAGATTTGGGGCACGACGGAGCAATGGGGACGACTCGACGATGCGAAAGGAAAGGAGAACGTACCCTCGGCAACTTGTTCTTGAACACATCAATCTTGTTCAAGAACAGGATGATTGACGTGCGAAGGAACCACCTTGAGTTGATGACCGACTCGAACAGTACTAGTGATTCCGCCATCCGGTTCTATACGAAGAACGTTAGCAAGCGAACGAGCGAATGCAGCTTGAACTGACCTGTGTCTTCTCCTCCAGAAGCACCTGGTCATACTCGCTCAATGCCGTGCAAAAGATGATCGAGGTTACACTCTCAAAGCAGTGTATCCATTTCTTGCGTTCTGATCGTTGACCGCCCACGTCGAACATGTGTATTCTGTTGCGCTGGTTAGCCGTCGTTCGGGTAGAAGCTGAGAAGGAGAGGAACAACTCACGATAGCTGGCCCATGGTAAACCTCGTCTCTGTAATCCCCACCGACTTTTGTCGCGCTCTCAGTACGTCCGTCACGTCGGGCAGGTAGTCTGGTTGGCCTATCCGTAGCACCTCTCCAAAGAAACTGTATCGTCGTTTGTTAGTCGCCGCTTCCAGAATACGAGGAATGTGGCTCACTATCCCGCCGAATCCATAAGGTAGAAATCACTTGAATGTTCGTCCATAATCTTGGGTATGATCGGATCTTTCCACAGCTGGTGGATAGCTTCTGCGATTTCAGGGGAGAAGTAGGGTCCACTGCCGGCTTCCATGTCCAGTCGGTAGTCGAGGATCTTTTCTGCTAGAGCCTGTGTGGTGTAAGAGACCGGGCGCCGATGATGAAAGGAAACGCACCCTATTCGAGTACTCGACACACTCGATGCCCGTCTTTCTCATATACAGCACCACCTGCTGCGCCGAGTCGAGTACATTCTTGTAGACCACCGGTCGATATTCTGCGAGTTCTGCTTCTGAAAAGCCGTTCTTGTGGATGATCTTCATCTGCTTGACAATCGTGCTCTTGCCCGACTCTCCAGAGCCTGTCGAGGGAAAGTTGGTTAGCCGTGGGGTCCATGAAAGGCGGTCGGCGCCAAAGGCACGGTCGTTCACAAGGACAACCGCACAAGGCGACGCAGACACGAGAGCCACTGACCCAGTAGCAAGATCTTGCATTCGCGTTTGAAGCGTTTGTTATCCTCCTCTATCTGTTTATCAATCTCGTCTGAGCGTGCCTTGCCAGCACGGTCTGCCGTCGATACGCATCCACCCATCTCGGTCTCCGGTTCCCTGTCTGCTCTCAGCTCGTAGTGTGACTGGTGTGGGCTGTGCGGG
>JANBPK010000199.1:0-16516 GCA_027579435.1 Candolleomyces eurysporus
GGCACTCCTGGCGCTGACGGACTTCAATTCTTTTGGCACCGACTGTCCGGCTTTGCACCCTGTTCGACTTCCTCTGTTATTCATGGAGATCGTTTGGGATACGAGGCCTTTCAATACGCCTGAGCTGTGGCCCAAGGATGGAAGCCAGCCGTTCGTGTTCAGTATGGGTGATCCGTGAGTCATGTCGTCTGCTCTGTCTCTCGGTTTCTGCCTATCACCACCTTTCTCGCCCTCATTCATTCGTTCGATTTTCGAAATTGACACGCTTTTCAAAAATAGGACTGGATTCGGCCAACACGCGGACTACGTCTTCGGATGGGAAGGCGACTCTCTCAAGCGTGCGATGGACGTATGCACGGGCGCGACCGGGATCCCAGACGACTGCCCCGCCCTCACCCAACAACGCACGCAGGAGATAAACGCGCGTAGGCAAGCTGTGAAGGTGGAAGAGGAGGTTGAAGGCATATGTGCGTACATTCGCTCGTATACTCTACACCATGTTTTCGAATCTCTGACTTTCCCTCCCGCGAATCGACTCGAATCGATACTATGATGCAGACCTCGACAAGATCCCAGGGTGCAACCCACTTCAGGCAGGACCCGCGCCCGCCACCATGGTCCAGGAAGCGAATTGCAACGCAGTAACGACGATGATTACAGATGCTCCTCTGCCCACTGCTGATCCAGAGATTATCATCCCACTTTGGAGCGTTTGTTGGGATGGACCTGGGACGCATACCTTGGCGCCTGATTGTCATCCGGCTACTACAACGACGACGGCCACGGGACCTGCGAAGACGGTTCCACCTGCTGTCATTACTCTAATTGCGTGAATAGGATGAATGTATATGAATTTGTAGAGGTGGAGGACCTCGACCTGGATGGATGCGTTTTAGCTACGGATGCGAGGCGTTAGCCCTGGTGACATACGAAGACGCTTGTGTATTCAGTTCTCTCTCTGCTATAGTAAGATGTTTGATACGAGCGTATTCATACCTTTATTCCGTATGTATATAACGGCTGCTCACTAAACATAAGAAAGGAGCATCTATGCCTTTTGAAATGTGTGCCTGCATGAGGACAAAGCAAAGAGGCCGTTGCATTATCTCAAGCCGATGTTATCTCATGTCTCTCGGTCACTGGTTCTAATCATGCCCGAGTAATAGATAAATCGAATGAATAACGAAAGAAACAGATACCATACTCTACAGCGGTCGCACAGAAGCCGGGGAGGCGGAAAAACTCAACAGCATTAATCTTTAGAACTTCGAGAGCCGAGTCCGGACAGAGAGTCGGTGTCGCAAGGAATGGGGTCAGCAAGGATTCAAGGTTCAATGCACTGGGGTGCAAGACCGGTGCCGCGAGATGCTTGGCAGTCGATAGGTGGGACGTTAGGCCTTAGGTCCATAGACTTGGACGCGTTGACTGAAGCAAAAAAGAATGAAATTCAGCAACGCTGGAGGAACGGAGACAGAAACATACGTATAGTAACGACACCTTCCCAACCAAATTCGCTTACCACGCCAGCCCATGGCTCCACCACACCCACGGGTGTCGCATGGGCCAGATCTGGCCCCTTCGTCCTGTCCATCTTTAACGCCAAAGATGTTTGGGACGGCGTCGCCGAGATCTGCGCCTACCTTTCTGAGGGTTAACCTGCGCAACTTTGGTTCAAAAGGACCGTGAGCGAGATATTCGAGCCAGAACGTTTATTCAGCTCGGAAAGGTTTGACAGGGGTATGAAGTGGACGAAGCGGCAAATGGATGAGGGAAACGTGGACAGGAGGTGTGTATTCTACAAACCTTCAGAGTCCGAAATGAAGGGCAGGTAAAGATGATGCTTCGTCTGTTTTTGCCAATTGGAGTCGCCCGATGGCAGCAATCTCTCCCCCAAAGGGCCCGTCCAACTCCTTCACGCACAGTCCTGGCGCCCTTCGCCAACAGCGTCGCATAAGACGTCCTCGAGGTACTGACATTGATACCTGAGAGGATATGGGACCGGATTGGATAGGTATGGCTCGATGGTGTGACCAAAGAATATCGATAAGTAGGTTGGGCCAGCAAGAGCAACAACGGCGAGGGCCACAACTACGATGAAAGTAACTGAGTAGATATTTCGAGGGACACCGACGTTTATTGGAATGCTAGAGGAAGAGCTAAAAGAAAAGGGAAAGGATGAGAATGAAGCTAGAATATCGAAGATAAGGACGGGGAAGAGTACATACCATCAACACGTAGCCAGTTGAACGCCCAAGTTCCCCAATTTCGCGTAGTTGGATACGACCGCTAATAGAGCAATATCGAAAGTTGTGAACGGAAGGAATATATCAGTTTCCAAAACTAGAAAAAGGTGAGAGAGAAAGCCGGAAGACATGATCATGTTTATATAGAGCAATTCTGGGCTCACCGGCCATCAACGTGCGTCTTTCTGGAGCGACTCTCTCATGAACATCTGCCGGTGCGAAAAGAGAGGTGATGAAGAAACGTACCGTTTGGACCAGCCCTCGACCTCCCCAGGTCAACCGCGACAAACGCGACAGACTCATTCTCCTTCGTCAGTGCAACCACCGCAACCTAAACGGACTCTTGTAACCTGACATCCCGCATTCTTCGTCCCCACAAGCAAGTCCTAGCCGGCCGGCCACCGTCCTAGAATCGACGGCCCTAGGGACACAAGCGACCCAGACGACGACGGTTTTGAAAGCTTCTCCCATTCCCTCTCTTAGCGTTGTCCTGCTCCTTGCAGCGTTCGTCCTGTGGAACCAGCATGGAGAGGTGACCGGACGAGCGTGTGGCTGAGCCGGTGGGTTGGACGCTGGAGTGACGATCTGGCGGGAGAGGGAGAGGAGGGGGGAGAATCGCGTCGATCTACGGAGAATTATGAATAGCAACAGGGGGTGGCAAAAAGGAGATAGCGCGCTCTGAAAATTCGATCTAACGCCTGCCTCGTTTCTAATGGTGGAGAGCAGGGCTTCTGCGGCCTCAAACCGGATTACTCGCAAGGCTACATGACGTCCGCGATGGAAGGTAGGAGGGCACTGAAAGCCCTCAACCCGGGGCGGAAGGATTGCGTTAGCGAAAACGTGACGCGTTGAACGACGGAAACGAGGAGATCTCCAGGTATGGGGAGAGACAAGGGAAGGAGAGATACAGAGAAGAGAAACGAGAGTGAAAAAGGGATGAAAAAGCACTCACATAAACAGGACAACCCTTCACCTCGCTCTCAGCATCCCCAAGCCACTTTGTCCTAGTAGCAGCTGTGGGACGTACACGCCTTGAGCCTAACTCAAGCTTGCGGGATAAGGACTGAGAGGACGTATCACCGACATACGATGACCTGAAAATCTACCTTCCCCGATTTCGTATAGTTTGGTGCAAGCGGGTGGGATACCGAGAGCTGTGAGCAGAGAGAATAGATCAGCACGCGAATCCAGAAATCAGTGAAGGAGAAAGAAAAGAAGGAAACAAACATGTTTAGCTGTCCATCGACGCGAAGCCTTTTGGAACGACTTCTCCCAATGCTGTTTTCCAGTACGAAAGGAGAGGTGAATCATCGGGACCAACAGGCCGNCCCCAGCTCAACCGCGACGCCCATACTCTCCTTCACCAGTATGATGATTGGTCGAGAGGGCAAGGATTTGGATGAGGGTGAGAATCGTGTCGATAGTACCGGCTGTGGCGGGTTATGAGTAGAAAGCTAAGTGGTAAAAGGAAGAAAACGCAACATAAACATCCCATCTAACGCCTCCTTCATCTCCTTCAAGCCCAAGGAGGGCTCACAGGACTACCGGGTAGAAGTCTTTGGCCGTCCGTGAATTCACAGAGCCATATCTGTTCGAAAGGGGGAGATGAATGTTCCGTTAGTGAAAGGTGACAAGTCGGACGATGGGTACGAATGAATGATCGAGACGTATGATGAGAGAAGGATAGGAGGGATATAGAAACGAAGAGGAGCTTGAGAAGTTGAGATCAAAAAAGCACTGACATGAACACAAAACATCCCTCACCCTCCTCTCAACACCCTCGTCCAATGGCAGCGAGGGGTAGACTCCCTAAGTCTACTTCATTCTTGCGGTATTGTTTGAGGGGGAGGATGATGAGAATTGATGAACGAGATTCCGCGGACGATATGCGTCGCCGTACTAGATCAGTCAACGTTCGTGCAAAAACAATACCAGGCAGGATGTAGGGAGAACGGACAGAGCAGCAACTCAGGGTCCTACTCCCTGATGGGACTAGCTCTCTGCGACTCATCGCTACTTCTAAAGGATGCGATAAAAAGACGCACCATCTGAACCCAATCTCAGACCGCTCCCCAGCTCACCCACTGCAGGCACATTCTCCTTCGCAAGCGCCGCCTCTTGGAACTTGACATCCGTATTCTTTGTTTAAATGAGCAAGAGAATGGGGATTATGACGACCCAGCTAGCCGCTGCCGTCGCAAACCCGACGCTCCTGGGGAGACAGGGGAGACAGCAGACGACGTCTTGATAGCTGTTCCCATCCTTCTTCTTGGCTTATTCGCTAGGCCCACAGCATTAGCGATGGACGAGACGCAAGCTTTCAGGACCCAGGCACAGGTTGCTCTCTGAGTCGTCGAGTCATCGAGGGACAGATTGAATGAGTACGATTACATAGGGAGAGTCGAGTTTGAGGACGGCAGACAGTGCGAGTTGCGAGCCTGGAATCCTGGATAGACCGATGACTTAGGTGCATCAATGAGAAGGAGGAGGAAAACCGACTGACTGACTTCTCCGGCGGGTATCGTTTCCAGACTCTCCAGTGGGATCTACGAGCCTTGGTGTGGGTGAACGAGCCAATTGAAAACCAGCAATTGGGCCGTGGAGGGGTGTAATTAACAACAGTGAGCAGTGAAAGGGAGAGAACGCACCGTAAGCATCCCATCTAATGCCTCCCTCATTTCCGGTCACAGAGGGCTGGGGCTCTGGCCTCGAACCGCACTTGGTAAGCTCCGCGATAGAGTCATCGAGCCACCGAGGGAGAGCTTGGATAGGGCAAAGACGAATGAATAAAGAGCTTTGAACTTGAGGATGGCAGACAGGGCGAGTTCTGAGGCTAGATACGCCTATGGATTAGGCGTGCCAATGAGGACAACGGAGGGAAGACGACTGACTGAACGTAATAATGAGGACACGACGATGTGAGCGGCTTCTTAATTTCTTCTGGGACGTCATTCTCCGAGTCTATGAGCCTTGCTCTGTCCCTAACCACTCCATCCCTTGCTCGATCTTCGGGTCCGCTCTGCTGGCAGTCGTTGTTTGGACGGTCAATTTCTCATCTATCGAGGGAGAGAGGAGAGATGGATGAATGGATGAACAAGCAACAGTGGAGTGTCCATGTGGCTCAATCACCGACTCCCCTATTCGGATAACCGCTCATTTACCTGTGGGACTAAACAGCCCCCACAAGTGGGTGTTTCCGACCCCCACCAGTGGGGGTTTGCGTGACCTGAGACGCGTGACAATGATGGGAAGCCAGAGAAGAATATCGCTCTACACCATATTGCATTGACTACGGTATACCCCAATACGAAACAGCAAAATACCAAATTGAAATGAAATGTTTTGCGAAGGCATTAGGGACGTCACACCAGCCACCGGGAAGTTTCCCATGACTGCGGCGAAAGGTCTCAAAATATCCTGTTGAAGTGTCTAACAACCGCGAGCCGCTCTCCCATGTTTCATGAAGTAGGTTTGCACTTCCAGCCCAAGGGCTGAATGCGTTGGGAGATATTGAAGACGTCGACCCTACCTATCAAATTTTAAAAGGGTGATGGGGAAGGGCTCCCTGCCTTCCGGTGACGAATAACGTAGATTCTGAGAGTATGGGTTGCTTCCTGGATCCCTGATCATGTTGATATGGAAGGCAAATGGTGGTGCCGCTGTGGAGCTATTGGCATGCTGGAAGTAGTGGGTTCCTACATAATCCCAGTTGAGCATGCAAAGGCTCCCGAAACTTCCAGTATGAAGCCACATCAAAGGCTGAAGGTAATCCGAGCACCCATATCACTCGTCACTGAAGAATAGAAGTGACCGAGCACGCCAAGCACCAGATTCCTTTGTAGACTGCATCACATGAGCTTCGAAACGGTTGGAATGTAGGACTCGGAGGATGTGAGCAACACCGTACTACGCTCATGGCAAAATGTTGGAAGAAGGACCGGCCTTCAATTATGTTCCAATAAAGGCAACGTGAAATTTGTAGAACTTCCAAAGAAGTTGTATAGTTCATCCACATGTGCCATTTATTTGACATCCGAAGTCGGTGAGAAGGTCGATCATCACTATGTAGCCCACATAAAGGAGGAAGCCAGGAAGAGCTTCACCCCTGGCTAGATTAATTCTGAGAGGTGCAGGAGGACATCCATTGTCCCGCCCTATTACCTGATATTGATAGGAGCTCCGAGGAAGGTTGTGACGACACCAACCTCCGACTATCAGGTATCATCTTGAATTTGCCTGAGGTATGAAATTGATGGAAACACCGACCTCTACGTGATTGAGAGAAATGACGATGATTACGGTTGGCATACTTATCAGGAACTTGGGGTGTGCTTCGACTCCTTAGCGGATTCGATTTTGGAAGCTGCGCTGAATGCCTGCATCCTCCATGGTCTGAGATTTAAAGCCGATGGTAATGCTGGCCATCTGAGTGATTGGTGAACAGAAGGTGATGTCCACCTCTGAGACCAATGGGGAAGTCGAGAAGCGCTCCTGATCAGTTCGTGGAAGATAGCTAGCACAGGCAAATGCACTCATCATCTGTCTTCATCTGGACAATTTGGAAGATGATCCAGCCTTCTCCAACTTGCTTCCAGTATGTTCAGATGTCACTCAGAGCTTCCATCTTTCTTCTACACAACTTTGGATGTTCATCCCACCTTTCCAGGGGTATTTTAGCTTGCTTAGAGGTCATCTGGAGCCTCCACCTCTCATCTGGACAACTTTGGATGCTTATCCCACCTTCCCAGATTTGCTTTCAGCTTGTGTGGAAGCCACTTGGAGCTTCTGCCCATCATTTGGACAATCTTGAATACTCATGCCACTGTTCCAGATTTGCTCTCAGGTCGTTCAGAGGTCATTCAGATCTTCTGCCTTTCTGCTACACAACTTTGGATATCCATATCACCTTCCCAGAGGCACTTTAGCTTGCTTAGAGGTTATGTGAAACCTTCACCCTTTCATCTGTACAACATTGGATGTTTGTCCCACCTTCCCAGATTTTCTTTCAGCTTGTCTTGAAGCCATACAGAGCTTTTGCCCTTCTTCTGTCCAACTCCAGATGCTCACACCACCTTCTAGATTTGCTCTAAGCTTGTTCAGAGGTCATTGGTAACTTCCACCTTTCTTTTGCACAATTTTAGATGCTCATCTCACATTTCCAGATTTCCTTTCGCTTCTTTTAAAGCTATACAGAGCTTCTGCACTTCTTCTGTACAACCTTAGATGTTCACCCCCCCCTTCTTAGATTTGCTCCCACATTCAGAGGTCATTCAGATCTTCTGCCTTTCTTCTATACAACTTTGGATATCCATCCCACCTTCCCAGAGGCACTTTAGCTTGATTAGAGGTTATGTGAAACCTTCACCCTTTCATCTGGACAACATTGGATGTTTGTCTCACCTTCCCAGATTTCCTTTCGGCTTGTCTTGAAGCCATACAGAGCTTCTGCCCTTCTTCTGTCCAATCCCAGATGCTCACACCACCTTCTAGATTTGCTCTCAGCTTGTATAGAGGTCGTTGGTAACTTCTACCTTTCTTTTACACAATTTTGGATGTTCATCTCACCTTTCCAGATTTCCTTTCAGCTTCTTTTAAAGCCATACAGAGCTTCTGCACTTCTTCTGTACAACCTTAGATGTTCACCCCCCCTTCTTAGATTTGCTCCCAGATTCAGAGGTCATTCAGAGCTTCTGCCTTTCTTCTACACAACTTTGGATGTTTATGCCACCTTCCCAGAGGTATTTTAGCTTGCTTAGAGGTCATTTAGAGCTTCCACCTCTCATCTGGACAACTTTGGATGTTCATCTCACCTTCCCAAACTTCTTTTCAGGTTGTTTGGAAGCTGCACAGAGCTTTTGCCCTTCATCTCGACAACCTTGGGTAATTGCACCACCTTCCCACATTTGCTCCCAGCTTGCCCCAAGGTCATGCANGGGCTTTTTTTTTTGATCTGGACAACTTTGGAAGTTTATCCCATCTTTCCGCATCTTATTATGGCTTGTTTGGAGGCAATGCAGAACTCTCATCTTTTATTTGGACAACTTTAGAGGTTTGTACCACCTTCCCAGGTATATTTGTGACTTGCTTGGAGTTCATGCATAGCTTCCACCCTTCATTTCACCAACCTTGGAAGTTCATCCCACCTCCCATGGTTGGTTGATGGTTCTACAAAGCCTTTACCCACGGCTTATAGATTTCATTGAAATGCTACCCAGACCATTCACCTCTCATTGACACCATTCTGGAAGTTTCGCACACCTGCCAAGGTATTCCTGTGGCCTGTTGGAAGCCATAGGGATCTTCCCTCTTCACCCACACAACTTTAGAAGTTTGTCCCACCTCTTCAGATAATCTCTAGGCTTGTCTGGAATCATGTGGAACCTTCTGCCTTCAATCAAACAACCTTCGGAGGTGTATCCCACCTTCCAAAGTATGCGTGGGGTTTGTTTGACAGCCACACCAAGCTTCCACCCATCCCTATTTCATTGAAATGCCAGTCAGGCCCCATGCTCATTCAATTTTGGAAATTTGTTACCNACCTTTCTWCCAGGATATGAGTTTGGTTTGCTCAGAGGTGATATGGAACTCTGACCCCATCTCTCAAACCTTGCCCCACCCTTCAGGATGTTATACAGAGCCCCTACTGGACTCTCAAGCTTCTGAGATTCTTCACTTGAAGTTGTCTGCCCCTTCTTTTCGAAACCATACCAGGCAATGAAGCTGAACAGCTTTTCCACATTTGAGCTTCGAAGCTGGATAATTGAAACAAACCCTTCAACAATCATTGCTGGAGGATGTAGGTTACTTCACTTGTGTAGCTGTCCATTCTGGGACCTACTTTTGCCTGTGCTACATATAAATAATAATAGTAAGCATTGACTTCCTTCACATGTCTGAGGTCACGCTAAGCCCCACAGGTGGGGGTCTGTATGTCCCACCGAGTGGGGGTTGTTTGGTCCCACCAGTGGGGGTTGTTTGGTCCCACCGGGCTATCAGCGGCTGNCCCCCCCTATTTGGACGCCATGTGGTTCGGCCGACCCGTGCCCGAGACTGACTTCCGAGGTGAGGTTTGGGAAATTGTGTGGCGGACTAGCTATGTGATTTACACAGCTTGAACCACGCCCTGGTCAGAACTAGCAAACAACAGAAAGATACATTGAAGGCTCATCGCCATAGTACTTTGCTACTAGCTTGCGTCGTTCATAATCTACATTCCATCAAGTGGTCAGACCCGTCCAACACCACGTCGTTGACTAGATCTGTCTAATTCTCAAAGTCTCTCTACCTCTCTACCTAAGGAATACACGCATGGGCTGTATTTACCGGGTGCTTGGGGGAGACTCGATTCCTCCAAGGGACTCGGCAAAGGAGCATAGTTGCGTAGATGTGAGGGACTTGAGAGCATGGGCGTGAGAGGTGAGAGGTCATCCCACCGAATAGGAGCCCTCCTTCCATGGAATGACGGCAAGCGGCAAAGGTCTTGCAACAGCACTCCTCTCCAGTCCACCTCCTCGCATTGCAGAGAAGCGAAACGAGAGCGAAAAGGGGGTGAAGAAGCACTCACATAAACAAGACAAGCCTTCACCTTCCTCTCAGCATCCCCAAGCCACTTTGCTCTAGTAACGGCTGCAAGACGTACACGCCTTGAGCCTAATTCAAGCTCACGGGATAAGGAATGAGAAGAGGACGTACCATAGGGCGAGCTGAAAGTCCACCTTCCCTGAACATTGTAGCCTGAGTCGTCGTCTGCGAGCGGAATCCTTCCCTCAGCAGATGAAGTAAGCTTGTGTAGATCGTGCGCGTCCCGAACTCGTTGAATGCTAGGATATACAGTTTGTACACATCCGGAGTGCCACCACTTCGAACCCTGAACGTTCGATTCCTTCTCGTATTGTCTTAACGCCATATCGCCTACAGCGTCACACAAGGTGACTGGAATTCGAGGAACCTCGATGTCCTCGAGATACCGACATCGATAGTTGGGAGGATAAAGGACTGGGCCGAGTCGAGAGAAGCGCATGAAATAGGAGTCCATGACTCGAGAGAGGACAGACGGCGGTGAATGTGGTAGAGGACAGCAGAGATAACCTTGCCTGGGAGATCTTGCAAGTCCGGCGAGACAGTCGGCATCAAGAAGCGGGTGGATGCCGATTGACGCCTAAAAAAGCACGGATACTCGACGTGGCTGTTGTTGAACTGCTTCGTGGGTCGCCGTGGCCTGCATTGCAGCTCAAGCACGTCGGGGGAAGTTGCTAGGAATCGTAATCAGTGATATGCCTAAAGCCAAACAGACAGACAAGCAAACACACGTCCTTCGCGTATTTCGTCTGCGAGGATTCCGTCAACAACGACAATTCAAAAAGACAAATAGGGTATACACGCATGAAAGTGAAATGGTGCTACCTAAGTACGTACACAGTACCAGCACCCGTATTCCAAATTAAATGAAAGGCGAGTTCGAAGATTCACTTGCAATGAATACACGCGCCTGTTGTGAAGCTGGTGCCCGACTTCGATTTGATGAATCGGATACAGCCAAGTTGCATCGATTCAAGCTGGAAAAATCCGCTTTGGTTAATTCAGACAATGGATAAGTGCCTCTCACCCCTGTTTTCCGATTTGTTTAGAGTTAAACAGTAGCGATGAGACGGAGGTCTCGTAGAAGGATCATGATGCGTTCCAGCTAAGGATATACTTGATGATGTCTTCAACCCAGGGACGCCCCAGGACTGTTGAATAGCAGCTTCCGTTCCAAACGTTCGCTTCTCCATTCCCAATTAATTCATTTGAACAAAGAACCGAGAATGAGAGCTGAGAATCCAAGTCTCAAGATCACATTGACTGTCCTACCCGCCGGTGCAGTCGTCAGAGAACCTAGTACCGCCCGTGCATCCGTCTATTCCGCAACTGAGAGTCACCTTCCCTGAAAATCGAATGAATGGTAAAGAGAGAGCAAAGGAGACCACTCACGGGTCACTCACACTAAACACGGGCGACTGACCGCCATCTTTCGATCACAGCTCAACAATCTAGTGAAGGTGTGGCGACCGTGCGGAACATCACTGGCCAGCCTGTCAGCAGTATTCACCATCAACCGAATCGAACGGGAGTGAAAGGGGAACTGGCAGTTGATTGAAGTTATTCACAAGTCGAATCGTTCAGATGAACGCAGATGCCCTGGGCGCAAGAGTAGACAACGTAATCCTCGCATTATACGAGTGCGACGCCAGCTCCAATATCTCTCTAGGTAGGATGGCAGATTGGAAATCACTCTATTGAATTGGCACTTGGAGCTTTAGATCCCAAGAAGTGTTCACGAGACTAGTAGCGTGCAGAAGTCTCTTGGCTGTCCGTGAGTTCAACGAGGTATGCCTGTTCAAGAGAGGGGGAGGGGAATGTGATCGTAAGTGAAAAAGTGATACGTTGGGACGATGATACGAGCGAATAAACAAGGTGTGAGAAAAGAGAAGGAAAGTAGGGAGACAGAAAGGCAAAAAGGAGGGCGAAAAACGGGACCAGAAAGCACTCACGTTAAAGAAACGGCTTCACCCTCCTCTCAACATCCCCTAGCCACTTGGCTCCAACGACCTGATTCACCGTATTTACCATCGGCCTGATCATGTCATCCAATGGCAGCGGGGCAGACCTGAGCCTAATTGAAGGTTGCGGTAGTGTTCGAGGACGGAGCTGATGGGAGGCGGGCGCAAAAGGTTCCGCGGAAAATATGGGTCGTGCAGGGTTGTGTTGAGTCAGAGATATCCATCGATGGTTGGGTGCGTAGGTGTAGGTTGGTGGTGTGACCAGAAAATGTCGATAATTGGTGGGGCCAGTAAGAGTAGGAACGGCGACGGCCAGGGCCATGGTGACAGCTATTGAGTCGATATTTCGAGGGACACTGACGTGGATTGGAATGCTAGAAGAAGAGCTAAAAGCAAAGGGAAGAAGTGAGAGCAAAGCTAGAAGATTGAAGATAAGGACNGGGGAAGAGTACATACCATCGACACGCGGCGAGCTGAACGTCCGGGTTCCCCGATTTCGCGTAGTTGGATACGAGCGCTAATGGAGCAATATCGAAAGCTACAAACGGAAGAGATACATCAGCTTTGAGAACTAGAAGCGAGAGAGAAAGAAACGGAAAACACAATCATGTTTATCTAGAGCAATCCCAGGTACGCCTGCCGTCAACGTGCAGCCTTCTGGAGCGACGTCTCCCAGAGCTATTTCCCAGTGCGGATTTCGAAAAGAGAGGTGATGAAGAAACGTACCGTTTGGACCCAGCTCTTGACCTCCCCAGCCCATCCGCAACAAGCTCATCTTCCTTCGCCAGTGCAACCGTAACAAGGAAAACAGCCTCTTCGTCCTCACGAGCAAGACTTGACTGGCCGGCCACCGTCGCGCCGGAATCGACGCCCCTAGGGACACAGGCAAGCCAGACGACAACTTCGAAAGCTTCTCCTATTCTCTCTCGTTAGCTTCGCCCTGTTCCTTGCTGCGTTCGTCAGGTAGAACTAGCACAGAGAGGCGAACGGAGGAGCGTGTAGATGAGCCGATGAGTTGGACGCTGGAGTGACAATTTGCCGGGANGGGGGAGAGGAGGGGGAGAATCGCGCCGAGCTAGGGAGACCTATGAATAACAAGAGTGGGTGGCAAAAGAGAGATAACGCATTCTGAAAATCCCATCTAACGCCTGCTTCGTTTCTAATGTTGGAGAGCAGGACGTCTCCGACCTCAAACCGTACTCGCGAGGCCACTGAAAGCCTAGCCCGGGTGTAGGCTGAGGGAGAAGAAGACAGAAGCGTACGCGTTAACCACACCTTCCCAACCGAATTACTCTAACGCACTTCCGCCAATCCTAACCAGGTGCCATACGGCACCACCAAAAGTACTCCATGCCCAGCTGGCCGCTCCCATGCCCAAACTTGACGTCCCAGGGGATACAGGCGAGGCAAACAATGATGCTGATAGTTTCTCCCATTCTCTCGTCTTGCGTCTGCCCTTTTTCATGCGGCGTTCGTCGATGGAAGCCACAAGACTGGTACGGAGTGGTGGAAGGACAAGCGTGTGGCCGAGGCAACGAGTTGGGCGATGGGAATGACGATTGGCCGGGAGGGCGTGAGGAGGGAATGAATCATGTCGCAGGTATTGAGCGACGCAGCATGATGAATAACGAGAATGAGTGGCGAAAAGGAGATAACGCACCGCACAGCGTATCACCCCAAAAAATGAACCCAGGCAATTTGATGGCACATGCGCAAAAGTCATAGAATAAGTTCAAAAATTGCCCGGTCAAAAATTGCCCAGGGAACTTTTGAGTCGTTTGCGATAAATGACCCCAAATGTACCCTAAATTCGACGATATAAAATACTCTTCAAAGGCTCTCAATTTGATATAGAAAAGGCCCAGAATGTTGCGAGAAGTTTCCTTATATTATAAGGCGCAACTCGATATACGTATTTAACGTCGACGCTATGCATCGAATCGGTATCGATATCGTCGACGCGCACCATCCATATGCATCACAGGAATTGATGGCATTGGACATCTGGTCCGTGCGTATCACAAGTGCTGCGTAAGCGGTTCGCTCGAGGACACCACTGTTCATCTCGAGCTCCATGTTCAATCCTTCCCTCCTCCATATACAGTATTAATCAGAGCTCACCTGTAGCACGCGTGCACCAGGGGCCTAATGTCCTCTTCACCTTGCTACGTGCCAACCTCGGACTCTGGAGAAGTCGAGCTTGAGCCTCCCCGACTGGACGGCGAATGGACCATTTTGGTACGTACCATCTGTTGAACTGACCTCCCAATGCTCACAGACCTTGTAGAACAGTAATATTGGGAATCAACAGTATAGGTTCGATTCTGCCCAAATACCCCAATCCCGCCACTCAACTCCTTTCCACCCCTACGGCGAGCTCTATCGACAACGTTCACGGTCCATCACTCCTCGACCAGTTGAAGAGTCATTTGTTGGCCAGCTATATACACCATTCAATAGCTACCCAACATTCATCTATGGCTCATTATCCCAGCGGCAACTCTCCCTAGAATCACTCGCCCCCACTGCATTTACTACGGCATCGACTATCGGGTCCTTCGATTTGGATCTCCCCTTCCCGCCTCCTACTGTCACACAATCTCGCGCTCTCTCTGTTATCTCCGAGTCTCAAACTGAGCTGGAGAGTGTTCCNACTCTTTCCAAATGCCGACGAAATTACCGCTGGTCTCTCTCGCGCTCCCTCTGTCGTCTCCGAATCTCAAACCGAGCCGGAGAGTGTCCTTCTCTTTCCACACGCTGAAGAAATCACCACAGCCCACTCTCGCGCTCCCTCTGTCACTTCCGAGTCTCAAACTGAGCCGGAGAGCATCACCACTCCGCCCTCTCGCGCTCCCTCCGTTGTCTCCGAGTCGCAAACAGAGCCAGAGAGTCTTCCTCTCTCTCTGACTGCTGAAGCAGCTACTGCTGTCCTCTCTTCCCCTCCATCTGAGCTGGCTCTGAACGATCACCTCTTTGTGCAACATATTAGTATCGAAATCGAGGCCCTCGAGGACACGATCAAAGCCCTTTCAACAAAACACAGCCGTTTGATTGCACTCAGAGCTTCTGTTTCTGAGAAGGCATTAGCATAGTTAATTTGTATTTGTATAGTATTATGAATGTAATACATAGTAGTCGTCGACTCAGAATAAGACAGGATATTTCGCCAACCAAAGCAATTGGGAGCAGGATGAGATCAATGCGGCTGCACGCGCGCGCCGATTGCATTGACCCTTGCTCTCAACATCCATGAGGCAATCATCACTCATCGTACTACTCTGAATATCAGACCTTTCATCTCTCTAAACTCCGGTTACAATCCTGAGCTACCAGCAAAAATGGTTGAAGCACCATGCCCCTGTTCCCGATGCTTCGATTTGGATGACAATGACCGCCTCCGTTCTGCACGCACTATCCGTGACCACAAAAGCCGGAATGGGATGCCCACTGAAGCTCAGCTGCAGCAGCATGCAGCAAGGATTCAACGCTCTAACCAACGGAGGGAACAAACAGAACGGAGAAGAGCAAACAGGGCAGCACCTCGTCAAGGCAGCGGCCAAGCTCAGGGTCATGACGGTCATGANGGGGGCTGAATTGGATGGTGGTCCTGGACCGGGACGTTGGGATAACGAAAATAGGGAGGATCTAGGGATGCAGCTTGGTGGAGGCTTTGCAGACTTTGGCCCAGGATATGGGGGTGATGATGCTGGTCAGGGTAATGGCAGAGACGGGAATGTGGATGGACACCCAAACACAGGTGGACTTGCAGGGGCCGGAATTCCCTTTCCCGATACAATTTGGACGCCCGTACACGTCCCAAGAAGTGATGGTGGAGAGCACGAGGAGTGGGACGACCTGGATCACCTCAATCTGGACGACGTTGACATGATCACCCCGCCTGCGTATACAGCTGGGAAGAGGGAGGAAGCCCACGTCCGAATGGCATACCTTCAAGCTGTCTTGAACAATGTTGCTGGAAATACTCCTGTTCGCCAGACAGAGGCAAATCTCCGAGCATCACTGGACATGCTCAAGGTTGCTGGCGTTCTCCCTGTGTTTCCGGTGCCAGCCAGAACTCTACGCACAGCACGGAGAAGAATTGGCGTAGACCCTGATCAGTGGATTATTCAGTACGCTGCCTGCCCACAGTGCTGGAAATTATTCACGCCCACGGTAGCTGGGGTCGTCCTCGTCGATGATGGGGAGAAGCTTGGGGTCGCAGAGTTTTGGTACGTCTAGGAATCTGCAAAATGTCTTCGTGATCAGGGACTACACATTAATTTCAGTACATTTAGGTCGCTGGGCTGCATAATATGGTACGCACCGAGATGGAAGAGGCCATACGACCTTTTTTTTTTCGCCCCTTCTTCAGCTCCTCCTCTGAATCCGAATCATCATAGTTGGATTCATCATCGTCCTCTCCTCCGACCTCCCCCTCACTTTCGTCATTGCCTGCCCAAGCCATTCTTGCCTTCAGTTCGTCCATCTGCTTCTCAAAGTCCTTCAATAACCGATTTTTTGCTGAATCTAGCTCGGCACGACCAGCATCAAAATAGCCTTGCGATGCCTCAAGTCTCTCGCGCAGCCAGTCGACCTGGGCCTCCAAGGTTGCATTCCGGTGAAGAAGATTCGAGATATGTCCTTCAACGAGGACGAATTCCCGGTAAATCCCATCTGACGACAGTTTGTTGGTCGTCGTTGGCTTTGGGATTTGGTAGCACACGACCGGCTGTG
>JANBPK010000002.1:0-48424 GCA_027579435.1 Candolleomyces eurysporus
CTGAGACTGTGAGGCGAAAGAAGGGTGGACCGTTAATCGGGAGCTATGAAGATAGGAGGGGAAGCAAAGAAAGAATAGGGAGAGCAGGGGGAGCGAAAAGGGGAGCGCAAGGAGGGACAAATGCCTTGGTCTACGCCAAAGGAGAGAGAATGGTCGAAGGGAAGGAGCGAAGCAGGACGGATCGGGCGGGGCGAGGGTCGAAGGCAAGGGACGAAAGCAAGGAAAGAGAGGATACCACATACCATACTTCGCTACGGGAGTCCATCCGCGTTTACCCTCATCGGCCCTTTGTGGGCGCGTTCACCCATTGCGTGAATTACGGCGGAGTAGGGCTATTCGTTCAGCCAGTAGTGGTGATGGAGAGGCGAGACAGGGTGTTAGTGTCAACGTCGCGTGGGCGCGGTGTGGCGATGTGGTAGTCGTCTTCAGTCGATGGTGGCGACAATTAGCAGGCAGGTTGCAGTTGCGAGCGTAGGTGGTCGGTCGAGAGCCGTACGGCGACGTCAAGGCACAAGACATGGTGTCGGCTGATCTGAGGAAAAGAGGATCATGATTTCGCCATTGCGCCATGAAGGAAGAGGCCAAGGACTCGAGTACTCACCAGCCGCACCCCACGCCCACGAAAGCAGGAAGCACGAGCCAAGCACCATTGCAAGATATCTCGGATAGCAATGTAGCAGTTGATATGGCAGATCCCTTGGACCGTACTCACCTATGATGAAACGACTTCTGTTGTAGATACCTGGCCTGTCGCAGGAGGTCGTCCGCACCGTCGTTTCCATGGGCTGAAGCTGAAGCGTCCACATCGATGGTAGTGCTTGAGCGACCGTCAACGGTGCGAGGAAAGCACCATCGGCCGGAACGGCTTCTGATGTAAGAGGGCCGGTCCGGACCGACAGCCTTGCCCGCCTCCACCAGGCTCTTCGACCCCGTATTCGTAACAGGCACGGGATTGGTGGCGATATAATTGACTAGACGGGATAGCGCAGCTCTCCAGCGACTGTGAGGCATTCTTTGACGACCCGCCATTCCTCAGCGTTTCGCTGAACTGAACTGAGAAGGATCCAGTTCGCCGTGGATCCGTCTGACCACCGCAATGGCTCCCTCGAGTGTTCCTTTGTCTTTCATGGAGGCGAAAAGCAGAATTTGGGCCGTGCCAGNCCCCCATTTGCGTGGGTCCCGTGTCGCTGGTGAGTCCTTTACCAGTCTCTGCGTTGCATCGCGACGGTTGACCTACGATACGGTTCTTCTCTCCCTAGATCAGGTGTGTGCCTCCGCTTATGATCTCCCACTGGACGGCCCTTGACCGACCACATACGCTCGTGATTGCGACTGCTTCGCCCCTAGTACCCGCCTGTTTACTGCCGCCACCGCTCGCTGACAGCGCTTTCAATCATCATTGACCATACTGCCACGCATCGGCTGCTCGACGTCAAGGTCGACCTCCTGCCATCCGCCATCTGGATACGCCTCATCGCCCTCGACGGTGCTGGTCAACAAATTATCACAAAAAACCGTACAAAATTACCTCCAAGTCACTCCAGGACCCATGAAAGACTAGCAGAATTTGTGCAGACTTCCATCGAATTTGTACAATACAAGTTCACAGAGGTGAGCTCCGATTTGAGGCATAGACGAGGCTCGATGACGGGGAAGTTTCTGGGACGGTTTGGCGCGAAATGAATTTCCTCAAGGTTTCTGGCAGACCCATGACACGAAGAGGTACGTAGGTTTGCATGAAAGTATGACCTCTTGCCTTGTTTCAGCGCAACGACCAACCTCTTCTTTGTTAGGCAAATCAGTGAATAAAAGGATTCCCATTACAGAGAAGCCTATACGAATTACCCAGCGTCAACTCTATTGAGCATTTACACGATAATCCCATGTCCCTGTACTATGGCGCTCGGCTGTATACGGATAACACGGGGTTAGAGCACTACCGTCGTCGCACTCGCACCTGATTTCTCCTCGAGGGAGTCATACAGCACTGCAGGCTCTTTGGGCGCTGTGCCGAAACAGCAGCTCCCAACACTGAGCTCGACGGCACACTCTTACTTCTACCGTACTCACGCTACTAGCCAGCACCACCCTCTGCTGGAGAGGTCATTAGCAGACAATGTCTCTTCCATAGCAGGTGTGCAAGCGCCTGGCGCCTAACAAGCGCTAGTTGTCAGGTGGACTACGCGTGGGGAATCCCACAGCTGGCACGAGGCCGAGCATGTGATTCGAAGAAGGGCTTGAATAGCCTTGAGTCCATCGATAATCGATAACTTGCACAGCATTGACACTTTCTCTAGCTATCACCATCATGTCGTCCGTGTCTTACTTCAACAACGCGAACAACTTCGTAGCAAACAACTCAAACTTCACTAGCACTACCTATGTTTCGGTCACTGATGGTGAGCAGAACATGACCAGAGGCTCAGGAATATCATGATGGATCTGATTCTGCCAGCACTCCAATTCCTCTGCAAGCATTCGGCGACTGGAGCAATGCACGACTCCGAGGAGCGATCTACTCCTCCAGTGTGCCACCCGGGAACTCGCGAGGCAGTCGTAGTTCGTATCCAAGATTGGTATGGGAATCAAGTAGGGCTTCGAAAGCCAATCATGTGGGTCCATGCACCTGCAGGATACGGCAAGACTGCCATCGCCGGCACCGTCTCAAAGATGCTCGAAGAAACCGTGGGCCTGGATTCCAGTCTTCTCGGGGCCACATTCTTCTTCTGGAGGACGTCCCCCGAGCGCAACAGCCCCGCACGCTTCATCATTACGATCGCATACCAACTCGCGATTTCTATCCCCGAACTTGCACCCTACATCGAAAATGCAGTCAAACGGAATCCTATGATTCTCTGGAAAAGGCTGGAGGTTCAATTAGTCAAACTGGTCGTCGAACCCTTCAAATCTTTAGGGGAGTTGGAAGATATACCAAATAGATTGGTTATCATTGACGGACTTGACGAGTGCATCAACTCCGGGCAAGAGTCTCGAGTGGAGAAGAAGTACGCCGAAGACCGGGAGGAAGTTCAAGTCCGAGTCCCCGAACTCATTTCACCCTCCAGTCTCATCGCCTTCCCCTCTCCTTTTTGATCCTTAGCAGGCCAGAGGCCTGGATCAAGCAGCACATCGAGTCGAGAATATTCGAGGACGTCGTAGAGACTATGGACCTATTCGAAGTAGGAGACTGCTCGGGGGATGTGCAGAAGTACGTACGGGCTGAGCTTGCTCGAATCGCAACGAACATCGGAGACGAGGAGTGGCCTGGAGAAGAAACCGCCCGGAATCTTGTTTCGAGGAGCAACGGTCACATGCTTTACGCTTCAACTGTTATTCGGCACATTGACGATCCTTATGATGACCCTCGAGAACGCCTCAAGAATATATCAAACTCATACTATGACTTTCCTCCAGACTCTGCACACTCTACCCCTTTCATTTCCCTCTCCGAGCTCTACCTCCAGATCATGCGATCCTGCCCTGCAAGTAGTCGTGCGCTAATGGTCGAGGTGCTTGAAGACATCGCTGTGACAAGAAGCCTTTTTCAGGAACGTTTTGGTCTCCAACCAGCTCTCGCTACCCTGGATTCCTTGTCTGGCCGGGCGCCAGGTAGTGGCATCCGAGCCATCCGAGGTCTCCATGCTGTCCTCCACCCATCAAATACCAGCGCCGCCTGGGATCGTTCGCTGATACCATTCATACATTCCTCTTTTTCCGACTTCCTCATGGATCCCCAACTCTCGTTTGAATTTGCCATCAACGAGGAGCAAGTAATCGATCGACTTTTTGGGATATGTCTCGAACGCATGTCCACCATTACTACGCAAAACAAGGTAGAAAAAGCAGTGCTCCAGTTGGCTCTTTTCGTCTTTCAATTACTTCGGGGCTGGTCAAGCGAAGAGGATGTACAGTCATGTCAAGACGAATACCTTAAGGCTTTCCAAGAATTGCTCAAATTCAACCTTGCAACCGGTTTTATCAAGCTCATCAGCCCTCCTGCCAGTGGCTTTGACTTCTTCTTCGTCGCGCATTTCTCACTTAGATTCCTCGATTCCTTCCATTCCTACGAGGAACATGAGTCTCTCGACCATGTTTACTCTTCAATAAAAAGGGCCTTGATTCATGTGCTTCACCACTCTCAACAGATCGGTGTCCTCAACCTCAACTGGCACCATACATTTGGCCTACAGTACGTCGATCGCTTCTATTGGATTTACACGACAAGACCGGATGAATGGAAGTCCGACGAGATTGTTCGGGCGCTGAAGGGTCTGCGACGCAGTGACCACCGGCCACACGAGGAGTGGTTCAACTTTTTGATGTCCGAAATTAAACTCTCCTCTCGGGCTCATCGTATCAAGCCAGTTTTAGATTACATTTACAACGACGAGGATTAGATATATGGTTTTGGGTAGTAGGTAGTAGCTAGCGGCGCCTTGTAGTAACAATTCCACCAACAATCCGAGTTCAGTGACGAGACGCAGTCAGTGACCAGAGTATAGAGTATGCTCGGCGCTCATTGGAGTTCGCGATCAAACGAAGGAGAGGAAGTAATTATAAACGAACGACTGGTAAAGGGGTGTCTCGATCGTTTACCCAAGATCACTGGAACATTCGACAGGGAGGTGGAAGGAGAGGATTTCAATTTGCTCTGGAAGAATGCCCATGGTTTAGTCATAGTGTGTGTGTGTAAAAGTTTCCAAGGTCGGTCTGCCATCACTGACACCAACCCCCAGTCCGACTAAATAGGGAGACCCCCGAGAAAGACCTATCGATCGCCGTCTTGGTAACTATGAAGGGCTAGCAGCGACTGTCCCAGTCGAGCTCGAGCCCGCTTGGGATGTCCATCGACTAGAAGCTTCATAGCCGGAGGGTTAATTCACGAAGTTTTCATACAAGCGGAGACGAGACCAGGCTAACTGCATCTGATTTGTTATACAGAGTGTAGTTGTAGTCATTAACCGGACTGGGTCCAATTCCTGAACGCCGGTGTTCCCTTGGACATGGAAGAATGACCTTGTCAAGAACGAGCTTCTTCCCTCAGACAAGGCTACCAGGAAAAGACCTTGGACCTGGTCATCGATATGTTCGCCATCGTTAGAGACAGGCTATCTCTTGTTTCATACTTTCCCATCGCATTGTACATGTAAAGTCTGAACGTTGAACGTTGGCTTGTTCAGCAGGTCGTTGGGCATATTCAGTCACCCCTCAAAATTGCTTTCGTCTACGTTGGGGATTCTTTCACGATTTATTTTAATATTTTTGAGGTATATTAGGTGTCGTCTGCAATAGTCACTTATTCGGGATCTTTACAGCACTAGAGGCTCTGTGGACGCCGCGCTTGATGACGTTGAGGCCGAAAAAGGAGCTCCCAATACCGAGCTCGACAGCGCACTCCTCCTTCCACCTTACTCATTTTAATTGCCAGCACCACACTCTGCTGGGGAGGGCACTGGCAGACAAAGTCTCTTCCGTAGCAGGTGTGCAAGCGCCTGGGTGAACTAGGCGTGGGGAATTTCACAGCCAGCACGAGGCTGAGCTGTAAACGAGCTCTTGAATAACTTGAACAGCATCGACGCATTCTCCAGCTATCACCACCATGTCGTCCGTGTCTTACTTCAAGAACGCGAACAACTTCGTAGCGAACAACCCAACCTTCACTAACACTACCTATGTTTCGGGCGGTGATGGTAAGTAAAACGTTGTCAGAGGATTAGAAATATAATGATGGACCCGCCAGCACTCCAATTCCTCTACGAGCATTCGGCGACTGGAGCAATGCACGACTCCGAGGAGCGATTCCCTCCCCCAATGTGCCACCCGGGAACTCGGGAGGCAGTCGTAGTTCGTATCACAGATTGGTATGGATATCAGGTAGGGCCTGGAAAGCCAATCATGTGGGTCCATGCACCTGCGGGGTACGGCAAGACTGCCATCGCCGGCACCATCTCAAAGATGCTCGAAGAAGCCGTGGGCCTCGATTTCAGTCCTATCGGGGCCACATTCTTCTTTTGGAGGACGTCCCCCGAGCGCAACAGCCCCACACGCTTCATCATTACGATCGCATACCAACTCGCGATTTCCATCCCCGAACTTGCGCCCCACGTCGAAAATGCAGTGAAACGCAATCCTATGATTCTCAGGAAAGCGCTGGAGGTTCAACTAGTCAAACTGATCGTCGAGCCCTTCAAGGCTGTGGGCAACTTGGAAGACATCCCGAAACGATTGGTTATCATCGACGGGCTCGACGAGTGTATCAACTCGGAGCAAGAGTCTCGAGTCGAGAAGAAGTACGCCGAAGACCAGGAGAAAGTCCAAGTCCGAGTCCTGGAGCTCATTCACACCCTTCAATCCCATTGCCTTCCGCTCTCCTTTCTGATCCTCAGCAGGCCGGAGGCCTGGATCAAGCAGCACATTGAGTCGAGATCATTCAAGGGCGTCGTAGAGATTGTGGACCTATACGAAGTAGGAGATCATATGGGCGATTTAGAGAAGTACGTACGGGCCGAGCTTTCTCGCATCGCAGCGAACATCGGGGACGAGGGGTGGCCTGGAGAGAATACTGCCCAGGACCTTGTTCGAAGAAGCAACGGTCACATGCTTTACGCTTCGACTGTTATTCGACACATTGACGATCCTTACGATGACCCTCGAGAACGCCTCAAGCATATCCTTCACCCATCCTCCAGCCCAAATTTACACCTGGCACACTCTACCCCTTTCTCCTCCCTTTACGAGCTCTATAGGCAGATCATGCGAGCCTGCCCCGCGAGTAATCGTTCCCTAATGATCGAGGTACTTGAAGACATCGTTGTGGCAAGACCTTGTTTCTGCCCAGGTTCTGGTTTCCAACGTGCTCTCGCAACCCTGGATTCCTTGTTTGGTCGGCCGCCAGGTAGTGGCATACGAGCCGTTCGAGGTCTCCATGCTGTGCTCTGTCGAGAGGACGCCACCGCCGGGGATGGCCTTATGCTGGACCCTTTTATGCATTCCACCTTCTCCGAATTTCTCCTGGACCGTCAATTCTCATTGGAGTTTGTTATCGACATGCAGAAGGGAACAAGACGACTTCTCCGAAAATGCCTCGAATACATGTCCACCATCACCATGAAAACCAAGGTAGAAGAAAAAAAAGAACCTCCAGTTTGCTCTTCAACTCTTTCGGCACATTTGGGTTAATGCCTGGCTTAGCAGAGAGGATGTACGGTCTTATGAAGCCGAGTACCTCGAAGCGGTCCAAAAATTGCTCACAATCGACCTCAAAACCTGTTTTATCAAGCTCTTTAGGCTCCGTCACATTGAGTTCCCTATCACACCTTTATTAATGTACCAAGCGCTCATCCCACATCAATTTGTCAATTCGTTCGACCATTCTGGCGGGGAGGTCGGGTCTCTCGACCAACAGGCTCGCGTCCATGTTCAATCTTCAATCGAAGCGGCCTTTCTTCACATCCTCCACCCATCTCAACAGATCAGTGTCACTGACCTATATACCACAGGGTTGGTCGACCACTTGCTTTGGATCTACGATTCCACAAGAGAATCGGATGAGTGGAAGTCGAATGAGTTGGTTCAGGCGTTGATGAATCTGCGGCGCGAAAATGAAGAGGGCTTTAACGCGTTGATGGAGAGTGTCTTTATCCCCTGCCAGGCCTGGGATCAGCCTATTGGTATAGTTTTCAATTACATCAGGACAAAGTGATATGAAGCTATAGGTAGTAGGTAGCTCGCCTTGTACATAATAATATTCTGCTTGCCTTGCACAATTTGGTGACAACCAGTGGCCAGGGGTGGCCGAACATTTTGATGCTACTCCTCGTTTCGTCCTCGTTCACCAAACTCCTAGGAAGATCCTCGGCGCTCATGAGAGCTCGCTAGCAACCGGAGGAGAGGAAGTAAACAAACGAATGATAATGGGTGGCTCGGTTGTTTATCCAAGATCACACTCGACAAGACGGTGGAAGGAAAGCATCCTCGACTCGCTCCGGAAGAGTGGCCATGGTTTTATCCCTTCACACGGAAGAATGACCAAGTCCAAAACGAGCCTCTTTCCTCAGCCAAGAAGCTACTGGGAAATGACCTTACGGTCTTCCTCACCAAGACGTTCACCAGCATCGGAGACGGGCTACCTTAAATTTCCTCCTTTTCCATCAAATTGTACATGTAAAGTCTGAGGAGACAGGAATACAACATTTATGTCTCGAACGTATGTCCACTATTGCTACGCAAAGCAGAGCGCAAGAAGAACAGCTGCAGCTTGCTCTCACTGACTTTCAATTGCTTTGGCCGAGCGAAGAGGATCTACGGTCATGTCAATTCAAATATATCGAGGCCGTCCAACAATTGCTCGCAATCGACCTTACAACCTTTTTGATCAAGCTTATCAGCCCTTTTGGCTTTGACTTCGTCCTCGTCGCGCAGTTCCCACTTAGATTCCTTGATTCTTTCCATCTCTTGTCCCTGCAATAGAAGGAGGTTCGATCCACTGCTATACCACCCTCAACAGATCGGTGTTCCCGGCCTCAGTTGGCCACTAACATTTCGCCTACAGTACGTCGACCGCTTATATTGGATCTACCCAGACTGTTCCACGATAAACCCGGATGAATGGAAGTCGGACGAGATTGTTCGGGCGCTGAAGGGTCTGCGGCACCAAAACGAGGTGGGGTTCAATATATTGACGTCTGATATTGAACTCCCCTTTCGGGCTCATCGTATCAAGTCAGTTTTACGAGGATTAGATATGTGGCTATGGGTAGTGGGTGTCTAGCGGGCCCTTGTTGTAGCATTCTACTGGCACTCCTAATTCAGTGATCAGTGACGAGACGCAGTCGGTGGCCAGGGTATGCTCGGCGCCGATTGGAGTCCGCTATCAAACGAAGGAAGAAATATACTACTTCCTATTAAACGAGCGACTAGCAAAAGGGGTGTCATAATCATTCGACAGATAGGTGGAAGGAGAGTACTTTTGACTTGTTCTGGAAGAATGGCCATGGTTTTGTCCCTGGACATGGAAGGACCTTGCCAAGAACGAGCTTCTTTCCTCAGACAAGGCTACTGGGAAAGACGTTGCGGCTTGCGTCATCAAGACGTTCACAAGCGTTGGAAACAGGCTATCTCACTTTTAGAGTCCAGTCGAATTGTACACGTAAAGTCTGAACGTCAGCTTGTTCAGCATGCCGTTCCCCTGGGAGCTGCTTCAATTTACATTGGGGAGTCGTTCATGAGTCTTTTTTACCTATGGGTCTCGTTTACAATAGTCACTTATTGCGACCAACATCATCGGCTAACTGACAAGACGAGCATCACACGTGTGAGTTGGAATGTCATTTATGCATGGCGGTGACCATGCACGTCTTGTCGTTAACCACCATCCACCACCCGAAAATTCCGACAGAATGCCTCAGAAAATTTTCGCTGGTCAGTCAAATTTAGTAGGTCAGCACTGGCAACGGCTCAAAGTCTCCTACATTCTGGCTATCCATCCTTCTCCCAGGCTTGTGCCGGCGACTCGGCTTACCTGAACGCTTTCTTCAGCATGGGACTTTTCTCTCCTCTGGTTTCCGGGTCAAAGTTTGCAGTCTCCAGGGCACCTGAAACTCGAAACTTGAAAGGCTAAAGCTTGATAGTGCAGCGTGCCTGTTCGGTGTGTCAATTGAGTTCCGGACTGCTTTGATATCTCGAACAGCCGTCGACAGCTTCCTTTTCGGACCCTGCACCATTGAATCCAACCTCCTGGGGAACTATTGCTTTCTTTCATCGGTTCAAGAGATAGGGTCCACGGCCACTGAATTATCGAGGCCTCATAAGGGTACATGCCCGCAGGAGCCTGGAACCTTGGGCGTGTGCCAAATGATCGGATGACCCATTTTTGTCCTGGTTTCTGGCGAACCTTATGACACAGCCCATCCCTCGCCCACGCTCACAAGATCCATGCCCCCCTGAAATCAAATCCCAATTCAATTCAATCCTGAATGGACTTGCCGTGACCCTTTTCTCAGCGTCGACGTCGCCAACTTTTTCGTCCTGCAGGTCGGTTGGAACTCGGGTTGTCTTTAGTCCGTCATCATCTCGTCCATTGCCATCCGCCGAGACTCTCGCTCGATTGTCTCAGCGTGACTATAGCGCGACTGCTAGTATTACTCAGGACCCCTCCTTTCTAGACCGTTCTGCCAACCCTTGACTTGGCGTACGTATCGCATAACACGACAGCGGGCCGTGCCATCCTTTTCGACTCTCCTTCGACTACAGCTTCCTTCATTCCCTTCTACGACCAGCTATGCCATACATACCTGTAACTTGCCCAACGGGCTCGCATGACTTCTTCTACTCGATCTCCACCCCCACCGAGTCGTCTGCGGAGAAGATTCAAGAAGGGTTGCCTACGATATTGTTCGTTCATGCTGGATTGTACTCTCAGCAGATTTACGAGAGTAAGTATCGTCCCCTCTTTCTTCTACGAACGCCGTTCCCCCAATCCCCTGCTATATTGATGACTTTTCGTTCTCAGGTCAGTTTACGGACGCTCGCGTCCGACAGTTTAACCTCATCGCGATCGATAATCTGGGGAACGGAAGTACAAAGGGGACGATTGGCGATCAGCGGTATACACCTAAGGAGGTGGCGGAAGATTTGCATTGTGTTATGGTGAGTTGCAAATCCTTGCTTTGCCGAACGGAGAAGAACTTACTTCCGTCCGTAGGATGCATTAGGTCTGCCTCCTGTCCACGTTTTCGGATTATCTCTTGGCTCTATCACGGCTCTGGAGTTTGCTATCGCCTACCCCGAACGTGTGCTCTCGTTGACGCTGTGCTCGCCGGTATCGTTGACCGAGGTGAATAACGGTGCATTCAGGAAGTAAAGGGAATGTAGAACTCAATATGTGTTTGAATCCAGCCCGAGCACATCGCCGCTGGTCGAATACAGGTGTACAAGTGCTGGGAAACTGCGTTTTCGGCTTCGCTTGACCCCAAGGACCCAGCGACGAAGCAGAAGCAACAGGATTACGTGGAAGAGGCGCTTCTCGGAGTGATGCAGTTGCTGTTTAATAACATCAAGACCAGGCTTACCAAAGCGTATGTCCAATCCGCACTTACCGTCAAGCTGCCTCGGTTGTTCACTCTGAATTCTAGCCTCCTCGTCCACCAAGTGTTGCAAGGTATCGAGATCTGGAGTGGCAGCGAGGAAAAGGTAAAGCAGAGCTACGATGCTTGCGTCCGTTGTTTTACCGAGAGGGAGGCGATACCAACGGAGTCGTTCGCGAAGGTGCGTCAGTTTCATATCCGTGACTCTGAATGATAATGACCTTTTTGCCCGTTTCTTTCTCTTGTTATCATCAGATCAAGTGCCCAGTCACCATCATCCACTGCGCCGAGGACATTGGCTACACCATGGAAGATAAGGAAGACCTGGCAAATAAGTTGACCGAAGCTGGTGTGAAGATGACCCTACACACTGTCCCAGGTCCACATTTTGCATTGCTCGAGGGTTACGAAAAGTGAGTGATTCTTCTGCGACAGCATGGCCGTGTTTTTGACCTCACTCGCCGTCTTCAATAGCATCAACCCCATAATCGTGGAAACTGTCCTGGGCATCGACGGCGACCTCAAAGCACCGACACCACTGCCCAAGCCGGACTACAGACGTGGAAAGATGAAAACACCCTGGACAGAGGCATTGCAGGAGCATGGATACCTCCCAGATGAACCCGCTGGCGTTAACGATATGGAGGATGCGGAGATCGCTTCTTGGTTTGAACGTCCTCGTGTTTTGATCAGGGAGGAACGCACTGTGGTTACCGAAATCCACGGGTAGATGCTTTATTGGTAGTACTGCGACGACAACTCATGAATTTCACGATCCAAAAGGCTGTCTAGGATGGCATTTGAAATAAATTGTCGGTGATTTGGTGTTCACAGTCCTGCCCCGAAAATAGAACCCGCTCATTCAATCCGTCGGGTAGATTCTCGAACTCGAAATCGGAAACGCCTCTTCCTGATATGGAATCAAAGCGCATGCAGGGCCTTCCACGGCTAGTCCCTCGACCACCGTTTCAAGTGGATCTGCTCGCGGTCTTGAGGAGCCAGTCATTCTTAGCACCAAGGGAATGCCAATTTTCGTCAATGACGAGGAGAAGGAAGAGGTCGTAATGGAAAGGAAAGCCTGTAGTACATGTATCTCAAAACAGCGTGTTGAGCCCAAACCACTTGCTGACTGAAACACAACCTTTGTAGATCTCTACAATTTAACGGTTATTGAGTACAAAAAGAATTGCTTATCATTGCTGGAAAGTCCATTACGCAGGCTGGAAATAAAAAAGAACCGTTGATGGGGATCGAACCCACAACCTTTGCCTTACTCAAGCTTTAGCAAGCGTAGGAAAGCAACGCACTACCATTGTGCTACAACGGCTTGTTATAACCGAAAAAACACCGCAACTCATACCCATTAGGAGGGACGACAGGATGGCATGATGCGAAAGTGGTTCGAGATTGGTGGAGTGCTTATTTGACTGCATCGCTCTGACCATTTCTTCGTTTTCCATTTCTTTTCCTCCTCCCACCATCCCGTCCTCAATTCTGGATTCCCTGCCCATTACCAGCATCTGAAAACCCAGATTTGAGCGTCAGAACCGATGTCGACTGACCTTGGCCTGGATCCATCCGACCCTCTGAACCTCCTCCTTCAAAACTCCGCGCCATCCAGCGCCGACACTTCGATGGAGGATTCGGGCTCGTCGACCAGCGACGGAAGCAGCCCCCAAGACTGGACGCAGCTCAGCACACTGTGGGATGGAGGGGACCCAACGGGGGGCTTGAAGTATCCAGAGCTGATGGACTTTAATGACCTCAGCTCGCTTCCCATGGACATGGACTTTAACCCAGCCTTGGGCTTGGATGCTAGCACCCTCCACTACGAAAGCCTCAAATACGGTGCATACCCTTACGACCCGACCGCTGCGTTCAACAATTTGCCGGGGGAATTGCTGCCTGGCCAGTTCCCGTTCACCTTCCAGTCGGCGCTAAACGCAAGCGTGAGCAGCTTTTCGTCTGGGGAGAGCTCGTCTGGGAGCTCTGAAGGTGGCAAGGAGCGAAGACTCAGTATTACCTCGTCCGCATCTTCATCTGGCGCGTCGTTGTCGCCTGTGCCAGATTGCTCACCGAGCCCCCCGAGCGACCCCTCGTCTCCGCAGCCCACCACACCCAAGGTCCAGGTGAAGCAGCAGGAAGGCTCCCCCGCTCCACTCGACCCAGCATTCGAGCTGGCGGCCTCGGTACGCCAGACTGCCGGCGTCATGCTCGCCGTCCCCATGTCTACCCAAATCGCAAACCAAGCTCTCACTCATGCTTTGGAAGCATCAAGTACGTACACGGAAGTGCTATCATATTCCTGGTATCCTAATTTTGTTTGAGCAGCATCAAATCCCATGCAATCTAAAGTCCCTATCCCCCGTCTACCCCGACCAGCTGGGTCACCCAAGTCCCCACAATCAGCCTCTTCTTCCGCCGCGTCGACACCACCACCTCCCACACCTCCCATGTCGTCCGCGCTTCCGTCGAAGCTTACCATTAACACTAAGCCTTTGTCCTCCGCCTCGACTTCCTCCATCTCCTCTTCGGCCCTTCCTACGCCCACCACCGGCGTCCCTGCAGGGGGTTTACCCACAGCCTCCGGTGCCCGGCCCNAAAACGAGCCACACGACCATCGAGCGTCGGTACCGCACCAACCTCAATGCCCGCATCCAGAGTCTGCGCATGGCCGTGCCCGCTCTCCGGGTCCTGGAGGACAGGGACGGAGGCAACGGCAAGAAAATCAAGAAGAACCTGAAGGACGGTGTGTACGTCAAGGGTACCGGAATCGGGATTGACGGGGAGGACGGGACGGTCGACGTCATCGACGAGCGGGGATTCGTGGATGGCGTCAAGGTCGCGAGGAAGTGCAGTAAGGCGAACGTGCTCGGGAAAGCTGTGGAGTATATTAGGGTGTTGAAGAAGCGCGAGATTAGGTTGAAGCAGGAGCAGAATGGGCTGAAGGCCCTGGTCTGCGGTCTCGTCGGCGGGCCTGCCCTGTTGAAAGAGTGGGAGCAGAGGTGGAGGGAGCGGTTCGGTGGGGAGGAGAAGGACGAAGTCGAGGGGGACGAGGCGGAGGACTACGACAGCGACGACGAGGATGCGGACGAGGGGGATGAGGAGGTTGGGAAGAAGAGGAAGCGGGCGAAGACGTCGGCCAATTCGGGTGTCCTTCCGTTCAAGAAACCCGCGGATAAGAAGGCTGGTGCTGTGCCGCCGCCCTCTGTGGCGAACGTTATCACTCAGCTCGGGGGGACGGCTCCTGGTGCGCCTGCGGTGCCGGAGAAGAGGAAGCGCGGGCGACCGAGGAAGGTTCCTGTTCCGCCTACGCCTGTGGCGACGTTGATGCCTCATATTCCGCAACAACAACAGCCTGCGCCTATGCAAGACGTTGTGATGCAGCATGATCAGATGCTTGCGGAGCAGCAGCAGGCGCACGGGCAACCACAGCAGTACCTCCTCGCTGTGTTCGCTCTATTCTCGTTCTTCAACTCCCCGCTCACGTCCTCGTTTGGTTCTTCGTCTGCGTCGCATCAGCATACCGGTGTCATTCTGAACCCTCCTTTGGCTCTTGCACCAGAGATTGTCTCTCAGTTCGCCCCTTCCCCTCCTGTGCAGAGCGCAAAACTCTTGCTGGCGAGCTTCTCATGGAAAGAATGTGCGCAGGTGCTCCACCTTGTGGTGTCGGTGCTCGTTCTAGGAAGCCTCGTGTGCGGGTGGATGGGTCTTTCTTTGAGGAAGAAGTCTGCCAAGGCTTCGTCAGAGTCGATGAAGAGGACTGCGGATGGAAAGGTTGATTGGACGAGTGTGTGCCATGATACCGTTTTGAGCAAAGGTACGCTTCCTCTCATTCTCTATGCTCGACCACTTTTGCTGATGAGTTATTATTTTTAGATGAATCCGAATCTCTCTCGACTATCGACTCTATCCAGATGTACTCTTCCCTCTTGTCCCTGAAGACCCCATCCATCCCCCAACTCACCTCCGCCGCACTCTCGCTCTCGCGCAGAGGGGGCGTGCTCAACGGTCTCGCGCGCGCCAAGGCACGGTCCCTGTGGAACGCCGCGAAGCTGCAGAGCGAGTCTCTGTCGCTCGCGCCCAGACGGGGCGTCAAAGCTCCCGTCAAGCTCAGCGAGAAGCTCGTCCTGGAGAATTGGGATTTGGACGAAGCGCTGGACCAGCTCTCGTCGTCGTCGGCGGCCAACAAGGAGAGTGCTAATGGTGGGGAGACGCTGCGCACGCCTGTCGAGGTACTTGCGTCCGTCCTTGTTCGGCAGCGCGTCAAGCAGCATTTGGGGCAGTTGTTTGTTGAGGCTGTTGGTGTTTCTGGCGTCGCTCTTAGTGGTGCGGATGGGGAAGAGGTCAAGGATCATGGGAGGGATAAAGAGAAGGAGAAGAACGTGGAGGTGGAGATGAGGCGGACGATCGATGCTGCGCGTGAACTGGGTNGGGGCGGTTGAGGAGCTCNGGGAGGACGCTCGAGAGGGTGTGGAAGTCGAGTGTTTTGGATGATATTCCTGTTGGTGTGCAGAACAACGAAGAGGAAGAAGCAGCGGACGAGGGTGCTGATGATAGCGACAACAACGACAAGAGTTTGCAGCTTGATGGGGAGATTAGGGCGCTTTTGACGGGGTTGGTGTTGTATCGCCGGTTGTTTGCTGTGCCCAAGGGTGTTTCTGTCACCTCGGTACTCCTCAGTCCACCGCCCAGTCCTACGTCGAGGTCTCAGTCGTCCAAGGAGGGTAATTTGTTCTTGGACTTGAGGAAGGCGCTTGGCAGTAGGGTGTTTGAAGATGGGGATAGGGAGGGTGAGATGGAGGATGCGAGGGATAGGGTTGTGGATTTGATTGTGGAGATGGAGAGGAGGGGCAGGAGTTCGTCACCGTGAAATACTGAATTGTCAATCTTGTCTGTATGTATTGGATACCATTAGAGACCTACTGACTCTCTGATTCTTCGTTTTTCGGTTGAACGTTTTATTATTTATCGTACTATTATATTACTTGGTCCGTCTAATGATGTGTTCGTTCGTCTATTTCGCTGAGCTCTCGATGCAGTCTGGATGAATAAATATCAAGCTGTCAAACACGATATTCTCGTTCATTACACGTAGCAAGCTGCCTGGGCTGAACTGGGCTCCAGAATGAGGAGGACAACTTTGATTGATGATTATATAATCGAAAATAATATCGAACGTTTTCTGGGACGCCGCTGCGCACCACGCCAACAGTTTGATGGCTGAAATTTATTAAATAGCAAGCTGCTGCTGGCAACCGTGGTTTAAGCGGGGAATCGTAGCCTGCAACCCTCTGAACTCGCTTGGTAACGACCAGCCATGTCCACCGGTGAGCTTTCTCCAACCACCTCTCTCTATATTCCATTTTATCTAACGTTTATCTCGTGTTTTGTAGATTTTAGCCTTTACGGAGGCGCGGAATCATTTGACGAGGGACGCAAAGCAGCCAATGGTGCTTCGTACGCAGATCGGTCGCCCAGGAGGGTGTTCTCTCCCAAAGAGGGTGACGACCCCGACTTGTACGCGTACACGGCGCCCCCGAAGGACCCAAAGGACTTCTTGTGGTTGATGACGGAGGAACCTCACCGGACGAGGAGGATGGCGATCATGAAGGCGCATCCTGAGGTGCGTAGGCCCCCACAGCTATTCCTGTACCGTCATGACGTGCTGATCCCTGCGTTTGGCTAGGTTACGAAGCTAATGGGTCATGAGCCTCTGACGAAATACGTTGTGCTGTTTGTGGTGTCGTTGCAGGTGGGGTTGGGGATCTTTTTGAGGCATACGTCTCCGTGGTCGCCTTGGTTTATCTTCGCTGCGTATGCGATCGGGGGAACGGCGAACCATAATTTGTTCTTGGCTATCCATGAGATTACGCATAACCTTGCGTTCAAGAAAATAGCTCCCAACAAAATGTTGGCGATCTTCGCCAACTTGCCTATTGGAATTCCGTACTCGGCTGCTTTCAAGGTGCGTTTGGCTCCGCTTTTGGTCATGTTGAAACTGGGATGTTGACGCTGTTGTCGTGTAGGGATATCATATTGAGCACCACAAGTTTATGGGTCAGGATGGCGTCGACACCGACCTTCCAACACGCCTGGAGCTGGTACTTCTGAATAACGTCCTTGGCAAGGTCTTCTTCGCGTGAGTATTCTGATCATGACCACCTCTGCTCTTGGCTTATCCCACTTCTTCTTTCCAGCACATTCCAAATCCTGTTCTACGCTCTCCGACCCACCTTCGTCCGAGCCCAAAAGCTCACACAGTGGCACTTCATCAACATCGCCGTCCAACTCGTCTTCGACTACATCCTCGTCACGACCTTCGGCCCCCGACCCCTCATCTACCTCATCATGAGCAGCTTCTTCGCTGGAAGCTTGCACCCCTGTGCCGGCCACTTCATCGCGGAGCACTACCTCTGGGACGGGCTGGAACAGGAGACCTACAGCTACTACGGCCCGCTGAACGTCTTCGCGTACAATGTGGGGTACCACAACGAGCACCACGATTTCCCTTCGGTGCCGTGGACGCGGCTCCCCGCTCTCCGTGCCCTCGCCCCCGAGTTCTACGATACCATCCCCACGCACTCTTCGTGGCCAATGGTCATTGTGAACTTTATCCGGGATAAGGAGGTGGGTATTTATGCGCGGGCGAAGAGGCTGGCGAAGGGGTCTGTAGCTGCTGGGTGCACGCCGAAGAGTGCTGCGTCTGGGAAGAAGGGTGCGGTGGATGGTGATGAGAGCCCGTTGGAGGATTCGGTTTCGGATAAATCGGATTGATACTAACTACTAACCATACATATATTTATCTTTCTATCTAATAGAGTAGATTCATGGACTCTGGGGACTATGGGGGTACACATACTAATTGACTTGACTTGCTTGCTTGTTCGTTGATTTCTTGAGGGGCTTCCTGAACATCTACCCATACGACAGACCAGTGCCATATGATCCACAGTGATAGGTATCAGTCACGAAAATCTTCGCAATCGCATGTGGTACACGGTTTTTTTTTATCACTCGAGACTATACTCCTAGATCCATTCCGTCGGATTCCGGGTCATTCTTCTCGCTATCAGACTATAAATGGCGTATTTGAGCGCTTCGCCATCCGAGACCGAGCCATCGTCATCTCCCCACCGTCCATCTCTACACCCCCCAGCTTCTCATCGCATCGAAAGCCTTGTTAGCGATGTCCTCTGAAAGCACTTTGAAGGAGATTATTGTCCTGGGTGCTGGTAAGTTCGGCGATCATACTCCACTCAGTGGGGCACTGATAAGCGCCTAATCTACTGGACGGACGATTGCGGAGGCTGACCGCACCTTTTTCTTTGCATTCAAGGGGTCGTGGGTCTTTCGACTGCACTCAAGGTCCAAGAAACTGGACGCTACAAAGTGACCATCGTCGCTGAAGTCTTGCCTACAGACCCGAAGACGATCAAGTATACGAGTCAGTGGGCTGGAGCACACCATGTTAGTTTTGCTTCGCTTGACGATCCTCGGCATGGTGCGTCCGTCGAGACTTTCGTTTGACAGGCTAGGTTGCTGAGTGTGTGCATGTGGCGTTTGGAATAGCCCTGGATAAAGAGACGTTTGACGAGCTGTGGAAGTTGAAGGACTCGGTGGAGGGATGCTTTATGACGATCCGACAGACAGAATACTTTTCGAAGCGGAGGGCTTCGCCGAGTCCTCTTGCGCATATGCCCGAGGTGAGTAGGTGGTCTACTTTGGCAATCTGAACCGTGACGATGCTGGGAGATGCTGAGCACTTGGTTAATCCTAAATTCAATGACCTCCAGTTCCGCTCGCTCTCGCCCAGCGAACTCGGGGCGTTAGAGAACATCCAAGCAACGAATGGGGAGGCCTTCACCACATTCAGCTTTGACACGCCCGTCTACCTCACCTACCTCTCCACCCGCTTCCTTTCCAAGGGTGGTCGAATCATCCGAGGGTCCGTACAACACATCTCTGAAATCGCAGAATCCGGCGTATTCTCGTTCCTCAGCCATGAAGAGAAGAAACACGTCATCTCAAAACCCAACAGCATCAAGCCTCCTGCGGCGATAGTAGTCTGCGTGGGGCTGGGAGCGCGGTTCTTGGGTGGTGTAGAGGATAAGGACGTGTATCCTATCAGAGGGCAGACGGTGTTGGTGAACGCGCCGTGGATTAAGCACGGGAAGACGTTGAGCGATTTGGATGCGCAGGAGTGGACGTATATGATCCCCAGGAAGAGCGGGACGGTCATTCTGGGTGGGACGTTGGAGCCTGACGACTGGTGAGTGTCCTATCCTATTCTCCTCTCTATTCCTTTCTTTTCTTTGGGGGTTAGGATCTATCCAGCTGACCTTGGTTGGTGCTGGTAAAGGAACCCAACACCCCGACCGGAGACGACACAGTCGATCCTAGAGAGAGTGCTCAAACTCGCTCCTGAGCTTGTGCCTGGAAAGGCGAATCCTACGGTGGAAGATATCTGGCCGATTGTCATCGAAGAAGGATGTGGCTTTAGACCTGGCAGGAAAGGTGGACTGCGCTTGGAAGCTGGGGAGGTTCAGGTTCCCCATACCGATAAAACTATCCCTGTGGTGTACAATTATGGGTAAGTCTATCCTGACGGGTGCAGTCGTACCGTGAAGCTCATCGTAACGACTTTCGTTACAGACACGCAGGGTCGGGCTATATCGCGTCGTTTGGATCTGGTCGGGTGGCTTTGGATCTCTTGGAAAAGGCTTTAAAACAGTAGATTGTGGTCCAAGAAATAGTGAAGAGATGTAGCAAATTGTGTATACTATGTACAGATAACGGAATCATCTTCAGGATGAGGCTAGGAGTCTTCTACCGTTCCATACCACCACTTATACGGTTTTGACTGGTCTTTGGGACCAACGAAGTCAGCTCTTCCGATGAAGGTCTTCTTGGATATTAAGAGAGGAATCCACGCCTCATCTGTCTCCCACATCCTCTCGAAAGGAATGGGCGGGAGGTCTGTGGTATCTGGAGAAGCTGAAAACCATTCTGGTTTCATTTCCTCCGATCTGGTGGCACCGAAGAAGGTTAGGGTCAGATAAACGTTCGAAAGACGGGCCTTTCGCGTACTCTGTGATAGTTCCTGTATACGAGTCTGCGCGATAGATGTGGATATGAAATGCCCATTCCACCTCGTCGGTGAGAAAGATCAAGGTTCCCGCGTACTCAAGAGGAGCTTGGATGCCAGCTTCTTCCTATAGGAAGAATTAACCAAAATATCGTGTACAAATGTCGCGTATGGAAGAGGCGTCGTGGCATAGACAGGACGTACTTCGAGTTCTCTTTTTGCAGCTTCAAGCGGCGTTTCGCCCTGGTCGACTTTGCCACCGAACCCATTGTACCTTTTCAAGCAGCCGTTTGAGTACGGGATTAAAGAGATTGGAAAAGCTCGTAGACGGACTTGCCCATGCCCCATCCCCTTTTCTTCATTCCAAGCAGAATCTGACGCCCAATAGTCGGTATTGCTTAGAGAAGAAACTCTGCCAATAAACGTACCTTGCCATCCTGAACGACAAACGCGTTCGTGTAATGCTTCACGGTCTTGATTTCCCTCCACTGCAGTGCGTCGTCCTGGGCTCCACTGAGGAAGTGTTTCGCGTTTCCTGTTATTCCTGGAGGAAGTTGGTCCATTTCGACACGTAAATACGCGTTAATGACGCGAGGATCGATCGACGAGTTGGTGAAGGCTCAAGAGAAAGAGCGCCCGGTTTGATTACGTCAAGCGGCTCACGAAGGAGGCAGCGTTGAACAGCAATTTACAAATCGTCGTGAATAGAGCTCAAGATCGTAGAGTATAAACGATGAGTATGCCAGTATTAGGATGAAAACAGTGATGAAAATGGTAAATGAACACGAGCAGGAACCTTCCACGATCACGAACCGCTACTATAATTTATCAGCACTCTCCAATTGTCGTCGTTTCTTATTTTCGATATCCTCAACCTGAGGCGACTTCCTCTTCTTCTGCGAGGATCGGGCCTTGGGAGGAAGTGTCTTTGTTAGGTCAAGGCCGGGAACGACAGGTTTCATACAACCTTGCAGAGGGATTGAGCCTCAAATGCGTCGACTGCTCTCCATTTTGCTCAAAGGTCAGGCGAGGGGGAGGGTGTAGATGGGTAAGTTGAATGTCTGGTCTAGGCGATGATTTAGATAAGCAAAGACCAGTTCACATCGTAGCTCCTCGAGAGGTCCAATGAAGGATCGGAGTTTGGGGTGCAGTGACCGTAGGAGAGACTGCCGGAGACCGAGCAAAGCACGACGGCATTAGCATAACTAACTTGAAGGGACAATTGCGATATTAATTTAATATGCTAGACTTGGACACAAAACCATCCCGGAACTGACCAAGACTGTATCTAGAATCAGGGTGGTCAATGCTAAACCCAGTTCTGGCTAGCTCTCGGAACACAGAACTGGCGAAAACCAACAGGCTATCCTTGGCAAGTATTAGCGGAGGTCAGACCTACGGTACCTGGCGACTTGGTGTCAGTAGGTGCTTAACGATAATTGCGATAAAACCTGAGACTAATTGATGGCCGAAAGTCAGGTCAAATTCTTGGGACTACAAGGAAAGCAATCGAAAGCGGTCCGAGTATGCCATGAGAGAAAGCTAAGAACATAGCAATTGCGAATTCAAACATAGACAGAGGTAAAGTAGGGGTAAAAGAGCCAATAAGAAAAACCTTCACAATCACAAACCACCATGATCACTATTCTCCTCGGAAGACTTTCTTTTCTTGTTTGCGATATCTGCAATACGAGGTGACTTCCTCTTCTTCTGAGAGGTTCTGGCCNGGGGGGGAAAGGGTTGCTTTAGGACCTTGGAGAGGCATCGAGCCCCAAAGGGATCGACTGGTGTTCATTTCATTGAAGAAGCGCAAGGGCCAGGTGATGGGGATGGAGTAGGTGGATAAATCAGATACTTGATCCGGGGCCCGACGTAAATAAGCAGTGACCATTTCATTCCGTAAGGCCTCGAGGGGTTGAAGGAAGGCCTTCAGTTTGTGGTGTAGCGATTGCTTCAGCTGCGACTGGAGACCGAAGCGTAAGTTGTCTCTTCGTTCTATCGAAGGCTGGGGTAGCTCTTGGAATATGGTAGTGCCGACTTCAATGGAGGGTGCATGGCCAACACACATGGTTATGAGGTAGATGATAATCCACCATTCTGACTCTACGTCATGTTGGAGATTGTATATCACGCCCTGCTTATTGACGTTGCTTGTAACGACATCCTTATCGGATCCAGAGCCGTCATCATCGACTTCAATGGCACCATCATTGGATTCAAGACCAACGGCTTTGGTGTCATCGTTATCAGGACCGTCATAGACGCTCATGTTGTCGCCAGCATAACTGTCGACGTAGCTATCGTCGTCGTCATCTTCATCGTCATCGTCAACACGACTGGGGTTGTGTTCGGGCACATCGTCGTCGTCGCTGTCCATGGCGTTTTCATCAAATGGGGGGATAACCAAAGACACAGTGTTGCCTTTGTCAGGTCGGCCGAAAGGCAAGGTGTGCTCTCCGACTTTGTTATACATAGTTGCACCGCTGTGCACTTCATACGCCATGAAGAACAGTGTACCCTAGAAGAGGCTGTGTTACATCTCAGAATAGAAAAACGATGAAACCTAACGCACGATCTTTGGGTCGAAACTTGCTGGTGTCTCTGGGGGAAATTTCTTGGCGAACTCGAGATCAGAAAGTCTAACGCTCCAGCCCTTTGGTTGCAGGATAGCAAGGATATTACCGGTACTGATATCTCGATGTACCCATCCAGCGCAGAACATAAGCAAAAGGACTGAAAGCCAGACGTCAACAACCTGTACCTAAGGATTCAAGAAAGAGGAACATACCAAGGTGGTTCTGTCGAAGAACATCCATTGCATCTCCAAGAGTGGGCAGGTCGGACAGACGATGGCATACTTCATTGTAGGCAAAGAACCATCGTCGTTTAGGAGAGAATGACCTGTAAGGAGGATCTTTAGGACGGGTGAACCTTTGCGGACCGGTGTCTTGCCCTTTCTGCTCCCTCACAGGTGGCAATCGTTGAGTGGTCGGTCCAGGTTCGATAGGGACTAAGCTCCTCTTCAGGAAAATGTCCTTCGTCAGCCACGCCTTCTCTGCAACGTCCTTACTACCCTCCCCTGAGTGTTCCTCAATAGCTGTCAGGAATAACTTCTTGAAGCGCCCGTTCTTCAACAACTTGAACAACTCCGCTGCCAGTCCACTATTGATGTGCTCCAACAATGGATGTTTCCACCAATTACGCTGATCCGCAAACTGTCCGATGTCAGAAACCACTCTCCTTTGTATCTCAGCCTCGGATTCCGCATTCGCATCAATCCAAACATCCTTCACTATCATCTCCTCGGAGCCAAGTTTCTTCTTCCGGTTTGTTTTGGATTGAACTTCAAGAACCTTCCAAACTCGAGTGGAGCGACCAGCCAGGCGAAGACCACGACATTCTGTCACCGACTGAGTCGTTTTGAAGTATCTTGCCTGGGATCTATTCGGTCCTTGTGGAAACTCGTAAAGGTAGCCTTCGTCACCGAGGTAAGATATATGTGGGTTGTACCCGAGCTCGGCTTCCGTCGCGCAGAAAAAGGAGACCAGGACCTTGACTAAGAGGTCCGGGCGCTACAACACAGGTTAGAACAGGAGACATGATGATCGAGGACGTCGATCCCACTTTGAGCATGCTGAATGAGGTAGATTTGGTGGAGTGTGATCGAGAGAAGTACCAAACTGAGACGCGGTCGTTTTCAATCGATACCTATTCAGGAGATTGGTATAGTAAGACGGTCAAACAAAATCAGCACCCACAGCATATGTAAAATCGCGCCGGACGTCGTCATTCATAAGATGGTTCACAGCCGAGGCAATTTGTAGCCGATTCTAAATGAGGTATCAACCACCGCCATCAGACCAAATGGACGCGAAAAGACAGACCTGCATTTTATCGCTCTCATAAATTTTGAACTCGAAAGGGACAGCGATATCCGTGACACGCAGCTTTCCCTTCATTCGTTTCGTAGCGCAGGCATCAATCTTGTCGGAACCGAGACGGTTATTGGGGCATAGGCGGAGCGAGAAGTCGTTGCCGCGGGTATGTTCAGCAGCTGTAAGGGCCTCCAGGATCGCACCGACCAGCGTCTCCAGGAACGCGAAAAGTGTACCTTCATCCACCTTGTCAATGGTAGAATTGGTCTGTATCTGTGATAGATACGCCCTTTTGGCGTCGACGGGGGTGATTTTGCAGCCTGTCAGGATGTAGGGGGCTAAACCCTCCAAGGAAGCTGTTTCGCGGGATTCCATGTGTCCGCGTTCCAGCAGCCAGTCAATTACAAACTGAAAATCACTTTCTTCTGGTGAGGGTGGCATGTAGTGTACGTTGAATTCGCCAAACTCGCAGTAGAACGTTTCCCTATTCATAAGCAATCCGATTTGATGCCGCAATTCGGTCTGCAGTCCATCGGGTGGGGCTTCATCACGTCCAAATCGCGGGGTACTACCACTGGGTCGACTATCAGCAGAGATGAAGTTGGGGATGTCTCGACAGACCTTGCAGAAAGGGGAGGGGGCCTGCGAGGTGAACTGGTCGGGGTCCTTTCATCAAACGATTAGAAGAGTCCACACACGTGAAATCCGACGCTAGACCGGGAGGAATCGAAGGTTTCGTAGTCATTTCGTTTTTGTGGTGGATGGTAAAATGACTTGACGGCCCCCACTAGGGGCATTATAGCCAGGCTTCCGTCGGAGTTTCCTTGAATATTTAATGAATATTTTTAACGAGGGTCAGAAAGAGAATTCTAGAATATTCGCGAAGCACTTTCCAAAAATATTAAATCCAAGTATTCGGTACCTATCCGGCTCGTAATTTTTGTAAGTCATCACCAAGTATTCTATAAACCTTTCACTGCATACTTTCAGAAATTCGCCGTGACAGATCTGTCACATCGATATGCTTTATTTAAACTCCGAACACCTTGAGCTGAAGCCAGGAGCTAGCTCTCAGTAATTAGTGAGCTGTTCGACGATGGGAAGGAAACCAGCATTGATTATCGTAGGATATACATAATTAAAGGCTATCTCTCAGGACGAACTTTGCGCGATAAATTGTACACTCGATCTCCTCCTCAGCCTCTCCAGGATTCTTCCACATGCCCGAGCTCACCAATAAACCCTTCTGCCGTAGTTATAAGCCTGTCGATGACCTGAGGCCCGACATCAAGAACCGACAACTCCAAGCTAGGGCTCAAGAGGTGGTCCATGAACGAGACGAACGCTGCGGTAAGTGAGCTTGAGCGTCTGTAGCGTTTCCATCATAAGGGGCGAGACAGACGAGTGTCGAAGTGCATCTGTAGAAGGGTATCGATTGCGAGGCGCCAAAATAGTGGGTAAACGGTCTGGTCAAATATGTTAAATTCTCTGAGTCCCAGACCAACGGTTCTTTGATTACACACCCGCCAGAAGCTAAGGAGGTCGTCTTCAGCAGATTTGCTATCCTCTTCCAAAAATTGATGTTCAAGTTCTTCAGGTGTTTCGGATGAGCTTGGAGTATTGCTGATAGGTGTGGTCGAAGCGACAGCTGGAGAGGAGAGAGAGAGCACAAGCGAGCTAAATTATGCAAGCCTGGAGGCTTGAACACTCGGGTACCAAAGGCATTTTCGTCAAGCGTCGGGATGCCTTCAGCGGGATAAACAGAGACTCGAGCCGCGGTATACTCCGCGTAACCAATGATTCCGAAGGCATTCGAACATCATCATTGGATTGATCACTGAATAAATGAACAACGGTTAGAAGACAGAAAGCTATTGAAAGACATTTACATATCTCACTTACCCATAAGCCCGACATATGCCTTGATGGCAACAGACAGCTGAGATATCAAGCTCTCAAGTATGGTGAACAGCTTCTCGGACGTTGGCGGTATAAAGAGAGCTGGGGACTTCTCTGCTAAAACCAAGGACCAGGGACTCCCAAGTAGTTCCGAAGTCGGTCGAGTGCAGGATGCAGGGTACCTCTCTCTGTACATGCTGAGGACGAGTCGATGAGCCCCATGATCACAGCGTCGATGTGCGTAGGTGCAGGATTACTGGGACTGGCACTCGAATCAGCAGTATGTAAAGATGGGGTTTACCTTTTTTTCTGTAGATCACGCCCGGAGGCTGGAGTAGGGGTTGACACATTGAGGGTTGCTGCAATCATGTTCCCGAGGGCGATCCAGAAAGCCGACGGCTCGCCCTGAGGTAGCTGCTGTTCGTATGCCAGGAGAATGGGTGTCCAGGCGCANGGGGGGAAGGCATACCAGTAGGATTGTGGAGGCCAAAAGAACGGTGCCAGAGATCGGTAGAGGAGTAGCAGGGGTCGACCAAGAAAGAGAATGCATTTGTGTAGTCCTACGGCGACAGGTGAGAGAGGAACAGGACGAACTCATCGCCTTCTACATACCAAAGGAACATGTCGTCCCAATTATTATATACCATCCTTATCCATTCCAACGCGTCGCGAGATTCAATAAAAACATCGCAGAATTCAACGAACGCGGTCGGTGCTGGCTGACGACCACTCCACCCAACATCCTACACTCCGGCTGTACTCTTGACAAATTCAGATCGAGGCACGGGGACAGGGGGCACAAGACATACCTCTTCTGGTTCGAAAAGCTACCGCCATACATTCATGATAAGCAATGAGGTGTAAGCAAGGAGAATTGACGCTGAGGAAAAGCTTGTTGAAGCACAGAGGTCGATATCGTGGTTGGTGCTTCTTCACGCTCTGTGACAACCGTTGCCGCCCTTCTGAGACACCTCCTTCGGTTGTTGTGCAGCTACGTGTACGTGAGCGACGAGGTGGAAGGAACATACTTAGGATGAACATACCATGAACGGTCCCGCATTCTGTGCAAGCCGAGCTTCTCCGTCACCTGCCAGTGCGAGGCGATACGGCTAGTCGGGAGTTGGTTCACGATACGGCTTGAACGAAACATGGGACGTACCTCCTGGTGGATCCCGATGAAAACACAAATGGACCTGAAGCAAACCACCACGCTCTCCTATTCGTACCCCCATTCCTGCTTAATCTTCTCCATCTTGACCACGGTTACTTTGAGAAGAACGGCCACCACCGTTGAGGCCCAAGTTCGAGATGATAACTAGCCGAGGCCTGAGGCGGGGCGGGGGGGGGAGAGATGTTAACACCAACAATGCATGAACCAAGGACCCCGTGAAAAAAGCGTCGGACTTGCCACGAGGGCTGTGAGTCTGCGAGACGGTCGCCTCCGAGAAATAGGTCGGAGTTATTATAATGCTGCGGTTAGGGACTCTGCACCCAGTGACGTCAGTGATAAATGTGTTTATCTGATCTGTCAACTGTGACGATGATGGTCAGAGTATTTTACAGCGTCTTTGTAACTGGAATCATCAGTGTCCGACTTGTCGATTGCAAGCTCTCTCCCTTTCAACATATATACATGTCTGCTACTGCAACCAGCGAAGAACCCAGCAACAGGGTCGAAACCATATACCTCCCCGGCGCCCGTGGTGTAAAGACTGCATATACCAATGAAAACGGTCGAACTTTCGCGGTAAGAATGGATCCCCTGCTCTGTATGTCTCTGCGGGTATCTAACATTAAAGTCCAGTTGAAGGAAATAGACTTCTTAGAGCATCCCGAGCACCTCGCTGAGGAGTTTCAAACCCGTGTCAGGTATGGTCGTTCTCGTCCGCCATACCACCAAGTCTGAGCCCCTTTGACAGTATCGAGGACAAAAAGGGGAAAAATTTTCCGAAATCAGGTTTGGACTCTCGTCAGAATAACGACTTACTTTTGGAAAGGATTGCCAGAGCTATTATGGCATCTTACATTCACGACTCAGTGGGGAAAGAGCCTAGTGATATCGATTTTTGTTCAACCATTTCACTCGGTGAAGAAACATCGAAGTGCATCTCCCAAGCCGTCAGGTTAATGCTGAAGGCGGAGGACCGCGTAGGAATGTCATTTTCAGTTATCGACAGTATTGGATCTTACACCAACTGGCCAACTCGGGCGATCTCCACCTTGATATGGAGCATTTACGACATCTGTGTCCCTAGTTTGTAAGCGTGGCTCGTTTTTAGTCTCGGTGCTGCAGCTATTGACGAACGAGTGGTTGATAGAAGTGAAGACGAGGTTGAAGATATATTCCAAGATTGGTTTCTTCCTTTCGAGGAGAAGATGCAAGCGTTCTTCTCAGAATTCTGCAGTAAAAGGTTCGACGGCTCCGACCATCCAACGGATTCTATCCCAGAGAATATTCTCCGGAAGGCCAGCTATCTTTTCGTCGCTGCAGCGCTGAAGGACTTGGAGGATCTCGCTATCACAATTGTCTCGAGTATGGGAAGATTCTCCATGCCAGCCGATGCAATCACAAAATTTGGGTTTGCGGAAATTAAAGAGGTGGTAACCGACTTGGAAATACACAGGTAAGTAGATGTGAGACGTCTGTATACCCGTGGGCTCAATCAACCATAGGACGGCCATCAAACAAGAGGATTCGATCGTCAAGAAGGAGAAATATGTTCAGTTGTAAGTGGAACGGTAGATATCAGCTGCAACGTTAGCTCTGACAATTGAATTAGCACTTCTCCCCCTAGTACCTTGCGTCAATTGAGAGAGACGGACGTCCGCACTAATCGGGTGTGGAGTGATGACTCATCGAAAGCGCCCCTCGTGGAACAGGACCGCTCGACTCTATCTAGGGCCAATACTATTACTCCTCAGCAAGTGGGGACACCTTTTCCCGCCAATGAACCCAGTTCTGCGACCCCTTTCGACCAAACTGGCGGGTATCCCCCATCCTCCGGAAGTCCCACTCCACCAGGAGCATTCATCTTCTCCGGCACTCGGATAGCTCAAACTCCTCTGACGTTTCCTCCTGTTTTGCCAAGCCACCCTCTTCCAACATCGTTCGTTCCTGGTCACACCCCTGCTCTGACTGCCACACCTTTCCTTACCCCTCATGCATCTGCTCCAAGCTCAGGCATCTTGCCCGTCGCTACCAATGCAGGTTTTACTCCCGCCCCTGCGTCTGCCCCGAACATCGGGTTTCCGCTTCCTGCTGCCAATATAGGCTTACCTTCTCCTTTTCCTGCTCCAATACCTAGTATACCTGCATTCCCTCCACCCGCTCCAGCTCCTGCACAACCTACATTCCTCGCTGCCGCTCCAGCCCCTGCCCCGACCATGTTCCATCCTGCCACCCACGTCCCCGCTCCGACTACGGTGTTTCCTCCTGCCGCTCCAACTCCTGCTCAGCCTCCGAGTTTCCAAAGAACTTTCGCTCCTACTGGCAGTGGTCAGGTCGGTGGTCCAAGTACAGGACAGCCTATGTTTCCCTCTATTAGCCAAGGGCCTGTTTCCCGCAACGACGGAAACTTGGTGTCGCAATCTATTAGCCAGGTTCTTCCAACAAGGTAAGCTTGACCTATTTTTATCATCTCCTCAACTCATCGTTCCACTATGTCCAGTCAAGTACCGAATCAGGCGCCGAGCTCAGACCATCAAGATTCCGCTTTGGGTGTACCGACTAGGTATATATATGTCTCGACTGCTGCTGAGCTACAGAAACTGATAGATTCCATCCCAGCTCGCGTTCGCCTCCAATTCTTGAACCCAGATATATCCATATCTATGGTACAAGGGCGGATAAGTTTCGGCTTTGGACGCTCAAAACTGCATATTCCCTCTTCAGACCAGTTTCTGTGCCAACGCTACCTCCGTCTGCAGGAGACGTTCTGTGGCATCACAATACGTCTGAACCGCTCCGCGTAGTCGAGACGGTCTTTGTATGGCATGGTCCGGGTCTCGGTTGGGTTGACGTGACGGAACCGTTTGAAAGGAGGCCAGATCCACAAGATTTCGACAACTTGGAACGGAACAGCCCAGTGCGCTATTTGGTTCACCCGTACTACCATGGCACTGAGCGAAGAATTCTCACGTGGAAGAGTGCAGATGTCAGAGAGCCCGTCTATATCAAACTCACAGGCTTAGACGCAAAGTATTCTCGGTTGAACGACCAATTGGTGAAGCTTAGAGCTGGAGAGGCGATCAGCACTTCGAGCGATGATGTCAATATGGCGTAATTACTGTTTCTAAAATCCATCTTTTTCGGGCAGTCTACGGGGTGTCCTAGACATTATGATTGAGCAGTTGGTCAAGAGGAATCATCTTGATCGTCCTTTCTGAGTCCATTGGGAAGCATTGGATCAGAGTCGGTAAGTTCTTGTCATCTGGGTAGGTAGGCAGGCATCTAGAGTTGAATAAACTACCCAGATTAAGAAGCTAGGCTGAGCCGGCGACCAATGGTGCTTGATGCATATGGCTGTGATGCCAACACGAGAGTTTGTAGGCAGAGACGAACTCTCGTGACTTTGCAATTGGTCACGTCATCAACAATCAGGCCTAGGCGGCGGGCGCGATGCAATCCTGAATCCTTGATTCTTTCCTTTTGAGTCACCATGCAGACCGTGGGCCAATCTACGGAATGTATGCGCAGAAGGTCCACCATTCTTGCCTTGCTACCGCTACGGACCAAGTATCTCTTTGACGGGTCCCTCCTGGCCTCGGTTTTACTGCCAGATCATGAATTTCGGGTGAGCCCTAGTTTGTGTGAATGATCGTTCTGGATGACTTAAATGGAGGGCCAGGAATTCTTCTCCTCGCTGGACAAGATCGATTCTGACCTCCGAACGCCATCTAAAATTCGGAGTGGAGCATATCAACTTCACGAGCTGGTCGTAGATAATCCGACTCAAGGCTTTTCGGTCCAACCGTTGGAACGTGGGGTGCAGGCTACCGTGACCACCGCCATTCGCAGCTCTGATGGCAAGATTTCAAGGCCGGCTGCAGATATGCTCGGCGGATACTTGTGCGCCCATAAATTCTTCGACACTCTGGTTTGGATGGCTGGGCAGGAGGAGGGTCAGGTGTTAAAACACAGGAAGAGGATAAGCTGGCATGGTTTAGCCCCTAGCGTCAAGGTATGAATTCAAAGGTCAATTCTCTCTCTTTCTCTATCCTTTCTGAATGCACGTATAGATATGGAATCACTTGGCCGATCTGCCAGGACTGCTGAAATCCTTTCAAAAGCAGGTCGAGTCACTCTCTCAGCTCGGGAGCTCGCTCACGACATCTCATGGGTTACCTACCACGCTCTCAGTCGCCAGCGAACAGAACAAAGAATCCCTACGAGTTATTGCCTCTAATATCCTTGGGGAATCGCTAGTATCCTCTGCTTCCTCCAAGGGTGCCAAGATTCTGGCTAATTTTGCACTCATGGCATTGAACATGGCTTTCATGCGCATGGTGCGTAAATCTTGACTGACGGCCCTGTTCATTGATAACCCCGAGGTTTCTAGGGATTCACAGAACTTCCTGAAGATCGACACGAACTCGAGAAGGGCTTAAATGCGCCAATTCCCAATTTTTCAAATCTCCTGAAGAAGGGTCGTAGCCTCAAGGGCCTTCGATCTCCCTTCCAAATCGCGACCTTCATAGGACCCGTCGCCCTATTGGTCCCAACGATCCTCAGCAAAGAGCCTCCTTCCATGGAGGATCTGGTCGTCGTTCGTAATTTTTCTATCATTTCGAGATCTTTCAGACTTGCTGATCAGTGTTACTCAGATATGCAAAGAACTGGGGAATGATTATCCACCTGCACTAGAAAGGCTTAACCGAGATATCTTAGGGGAGATATTCCGACAATCGTGCGGAATGCAAACTTCAATGGAAACACTTTCGAGACTTTCGAACCTGTGGAAAGATAGAAATTGGGATGAGGAGCTAGTCAAAGTTTCTGATTACTACAAAAGAGGTAAATTAACAGGCTCGTTTGTTTTCATTTCTTGTATATTGATCCGCCCATCCGCAGGCAGCACCCCCGTAACGGACGATCCGCTCAAGTTCTTTGAGGGTGACATCGTTGGTGGGATCCCTGAATTGTGGCCGGTGTCCAATCTCATGCTTGAGCACATCCGGCGCGACGATTTTGAGGGAATAGACGGTGCTCAAACAGGACCGACAATGCAATCTCCCATTCCTCAATTTACCCAGAGCACCAGCCCGAACGACGGCGTCTCGCCTCCAGTGTCCCCATCTTTGCCAGAGATGCGACAACTGTCTACTGAGAGCCCAAATCGGAATGATGAACTCTTGCCTCCACTGCCCGCCACCTCACCAGAAATGCAGCAACCTCCCATTCCTCCTCCCGCCTCTCAAACTTTCACTGAAATTGCTCAATCACCGAACCCCGAGGGTGAGAACGACGACCCTTTCTTCGACAAACCCCGGCTCCAAGAAATTTGTGGCCTGACGATACCGTTAAGTGCTGAAGAACGCAGCGAGCAAGATGTGGGAGGTCTCTCGCCTTCTTCTCCGACTGCGTCAATGCCAGCTCAAAACCCAGACTCTCTTCCATCCAACGATGACCTCCCGTCAGAAGAGAATGGCATTAAAGAGCCTCCAGAGACGCAAGGGTGCAATGGAGAATCCCCCCCCTTCGACCGAGGAAGAAATGACTGATCGCCGTTATCCAAAACGCAAAAGAAGATCGCCCCCCCTGAACAAAGAAGCTCAGGATTTGGAAACGAAGGTGAAACTTCCAAAACCTTCAAAAGCCGCCTCATCCAAGCGGCGTAAACTCGTTCATTGTCAAGATAATATGAATATAGCCAACATCGTGGATTGTCTGTCTTGTGAAGATGGACGGCGTCAGCTTGATGAAAAGATCCGCGTGAAGCAAGAGCATGAAGAGCTGGAGGTACGTGCTTGTTTAGACTTGCTTCCAATTCTCATCGTAAATTTAAAGGTCGAGATCATGAATGCTATCCCTGCCCTTTGTGTTGATGTACCGACAGTCGTGAGTGATACACTTCTTGTAATCGATCCTCTCTTAATTGTGTCCCTTAGAAGTTCACCGACTCTCTTGCTCCTCCGTTTGTCGCGGAACTCTTTGACTGTGACGGAAACCAGTATAATTGGCCTGCCTTCTTTCACGTACGTACCAACATGACTTTGGCATGCGAAGCTGTACTCATTAGCATGTTGCAGAATGAAAGTGATTTCCGTGCGTTCACTCAGTTCTACGCTGAACTGCAAGAGGACTACGTGCTGGAAAGGGACAAATCCAATCCCAGGAAGCTACCTCGCTTCCTTGCTCAACCAGAAACGTCCACCTTCTATGTTGTGACACGCGCACGCTTTGATAAGATGTCGACTCAGACTATTCAGGCGCTGTTACGCGACTTTTGTATTGTCATTACGGAGGAAGATCGCCCTGAAGTCCAGTTCGACATTCCTGGACTTGAACTGATCTTGGGGTCTGTACGCAAGCCGACAGAAATTCAAGGTAAATATACTTAAATCTTGAATGAAACTTGTAAATTGATTCCCTCTGTTAGACCAGTCTATCGCTAAAAAAGATGATGGTTTTCAGCATCGAGTTACCATCGGTACTCCAGAGGATCTGTACAAGGCCTCTATTGCCGACCACTCACGGAAGAAGAGCCTCAATGCGCTCAATTTTCCGAACCCTAATGCAGGGATTCAGATAACGCCATTCGATTCCGAGGCGCGCGCCTTCATGCAAACAGCTGGTGAACCATACTGTGCTGGGCAGTCCATGCCCATAGCCGACCTTCGTTGGGCCTTGGCCGCAACTGTAGGTGCCCACCACTATTGGCATATTGATTCCGACGGGTTTGGGACCTTCATCATGGTGATCTGTGGACGTAAACTCTGGGCAGTAGCGCGAGAACGGAAACCCAACGATTTCGCTGTGACGAATTTCTGGGCTGAACCAAACCTTGATGTCACTGAAACCCGCAAAGTCCATGCTACAGAGGCCATTGTCCTCAGCGGCAAGCATACTCTGTACGTTTGTTCGCTGAGAATGACCTGCTTATCACCATTTTCATGATCTTCCAATCAGTCTTATGGGTCCAGCTCGCCCCCACGCTGTCTGGACTCTCGAACCGTCTCTCTGCCAAGGCGGACATTTCTTAGCGACCAGCACGATCGACAAAACGGTCGTTGGTATCATTCACGGCTTTTTCTTGGGTAACATCATTACCAACGTCGAGCACGAAGAAATATGGAATATCCTTCAGCGGCAAATGATCTTTTATCATCTTGGTATGGCTAAAATGCATCGTTCTCACCGAGGTGTGTGGCAAAATAAACTGTTGGCACTAATACTGACAGGCAGTATTTCAGAGGATGGCCATCTTCCTGATGTTACCATGTTGCCTGGTTTGAGGTCAATCTTCCGGTTTTTCGTGATCATCGAGTTGCAACACGTTTTCTGTGTCCTCAGTTACCGCCAGGCGCAGCCTGAAGACTACCCTCACCTCAGAGAAGCCGATCTCTCACCACTCTTCGATCTGAATGCCGCATCAAAAGCGCATCGATGGCGTAGAATCTATTCGCGTGGAGTCATGCGCGATCTGATCTCTTACCTGGCATCGCGTTATACGTTCTTCGATACGACCCGCGGGGATTTTGTTGATCCGTACCAGGACATTTTCGTCCCTCTCGTTGCGTGGGTCATCCTGGCTGCTCAAGAGTACTACAATCGTGTGTATGTGCTTCCCGCTGGCAATTCGGCTTTGCCGTCCGCCTCTGATAAGGTGGGATTTGTTCCTTCGAAAGACATTTTCGAGAAGCAGATGGGGTGGGCTCGACATGACATCTCCTTCAGCGCTGCCGTCCAGAACCTGGAAGCCAACAAAGTCGTGCTGGATTCGTTATGGCCCGATTGGACTTTCATAGCGTCCGCGCGCTCCGAAGTTCTTCCTCATGAAGGTCAGTACTCCATTTAACGCTATCGTTTCGAAGGCGATACTGATAACTCTTTGATAGTGCCCAGTGCTCAGATTTTATCGCTCGATGGTGTTCGTGACGGAGACCGACTCTATTTCTCTATCTTTGAGCCTGAAGATAAGGAAGCGAAGTCAAGTTAATCGGCGATGGAACCTTCAATTCTAATCATTTTCTCCGCAATTCAAATTTATGTATTTCACAATCATTATTGTATTTCAACACGTTTAGTTTCCCTCCTGCACTTCGAAAACAAAGGTATACACAAGATGGTCAACATAGGAGCATTTAATGGATGATATGATCGACCTCTGCGGGATGTTCCACAAGACTCAAGTTTGGTTCTGCCCATTTCCACTCTATGTCCCCCGTTTCATTACCCACCAACAGTGTAGCGTAGGATTCAACCACGCTCCCAGAATCCTTGACCTCTTCAATGATCCGACCATCTAAGGCGGTGTTGGTGCCATCGCAGACAAAAGTAACATGTAAGCCAGGCTTGCGGGCTAGATAATTTGATAGATACGACGAATCGTGAGGACCATACCAATTGGGGTCGAAAGCTCTGCGAGGGATCCTGGTGCAAAAGGAAATATGGTTGAGGGCTGGCAAGATCGCATCCCTTCTGAGGACCTGCCAGAGAAACTCGTCGAAACTTGCGAGGTGGAGATGCGTGACGGCTGTGAATTTCCGGAAGAATGCGGTGCACTGAAATGCAGCATTCTCCCTCAAAGCACGCGAGTAGTAGTAAATCGAATTCTTCAACTTGAGCACCCGTGCATGGCAAAGGAAAGCCGAAGCCTCGCCCGTAGCAAAGGTAGTAAGCACCTGGCCCCAAACTGCCCCGTACTCTTGATTCCGACGGTTGGCCAATGTGAAGCATCTCAGACCAGCACGGAAAGTGGTGCTCCCATCCTCCGATTCCCCACACACTTGGAAGTCTTCTCCCATCCACCGAACCAGCCAACTCTTGTACGCGGCACCTCGAGGGATCTTGGCCAAGAAGGTATTCAGGAGGTTGTTGAAAATGTTATAGGTAGGAGCAAGGGGGAAGAAGACATCACATAGAAAGTCGAAGCTCTTCAACGATGGGGTTTCCAATCCGGCAACGATAACGGCGCAAGCCGGGAGGGGGCCGGTAAGCTTGAGCAACTCCAGTCGAGGGAGTCTAACGCTCAACCCTGCACTAGCCTCCCACGCGGAGCCCTTGAGTATGACACCGTCAAGAATGAGGCGAGTGAGATTTGGGAAGGACGAAATGCGACAGAGCCAGACTCCGGGGTAGAAGTCNTTTTTCTGGATTGAATGGAGATACCGCAAACTTCTGGGAGCAGGTTGCGTGAAGGGAAAGAGTCGAAATATGAGGTAGGATTGGAAGCTTGGGCTGGATGAATCTGGACTCGCTAATTATCTCTCCCGCAAGTTGAAGTGTTGTAAAATTGGCAGCTAGATCGGCGAGGTTGGTGTTTGGGAAAGGCGAGGCATGGCTGTCCCATAGTAAGGTGAAGTGATTCAAAGATGGGGAAGGACGTGAAATCAACCTCCCAAACTCCTCCATACTCCAAACGCATTCCTTGTCAAGCCGAATATGAAGGTAGTCACAGCGATTGAAATGCTGAAAAACGCGTCGAATATTCTCTCGAAAACAATTGTCGGAGAGCCTGCTCTTGTGCTCGTAGATCGCCCACGGGGATCTCCTCCAGCCACCAATAATGGATATAGGATGGCAGACGGAAGTCTCCAGTAGATAGGTGACCCTCTCCGGTGTGTCGTTGTCGATGTCGACAATACGTCCCGAAAGCGAGNAAAAAACTGAGGATCACATCCCTATACCCTGAAGAAACAAGCGATAGGGAGAGCAAAGATTTCGCTTCCGGTCGTATAGAGTGAGGATCAAGGCGGTTTCGTGGATCGACGAGATGTTTTCCAATTTCGAGGAGGATATCGACGGGTAGCATAGGTCCTTCAGTCCCCTCACCCAGTTGATCTAGAAAGGTCCTCGCAACATTAGCAATTGGCATCGAGAAACGTAGAAGTTGGGAGTTATACCGAGCTGAATAGGGTTACAACTCTCCATGTTCAACCTTCAATCCTTAGGATGGGATGTGAGAGAGCTCTTTCCGCGTATTGAGGCAGAGAGAATATCGTCGGATACTCGGAGGATGTTTTCGCCATGGGTTATCGGTCAATTTATTCGTATTTCGAGTGGAACCGAATCTTGCAAAGTAGCGAATCATAAACGCGCTCCAAAGTCCCGGGTATCTCATAACTCTAGATCTATAGCGTTATGAAAAACTGTGGGGTCAATCAGCTGGGAGCAGTCTGTTGAATAGGCACCAGATCGCAAGATCTGAGGGATATACAAGTTACGATGATTTTGGTTCATCTGGATGTTGCCGTATTTGGTATTAAAAGAAAGGCAACGTTCTGCACGTATACTATATCTATAGATGCTATATGGATCCGGACGCGATACAAATACAGATCGCTCGTTTTTCCTGAAAACTCCAAGTGCACATTTGTGCATTGAATCTGCGCCAATGCTTGGAAGATCGTCCGTCATACAAGGAGTCAAAATCTGGAGTTGTGCGTCCACGTGGAGCCAAGCAATCTACGAGGTTCTCGCTCTTTTGCCGGAGGGCATCTCGGAAGTTCCTAGCGCGAAGGTTTTGGAAAAATGAATTCAAATCACTTGGGAATGCACGCGGATCTCATCTACTCACGGTCGTTTGTGGTGGCTGAGCTATTGAAGCGACGTTGATTCATGAATTTGAAATACTTATTGTCGAGGTGTGTTGCGCCACTCTGGACAAAGTTTTCTGTATTTAATCATTCGTCATTCGTTGTCAACGTCAACGGGCAAAACAACATCAATAGAGACGAAGTATGCTCACCGTTCGAAACTTGCCGCGTGGCAGAATTAGTCCTTGTCACAATCCACGACTCGCTTTCTTCGAACTCCCAAGGCCAGTCGAACGTGTCAGGCACCTTCACAGTAGGAGGTCCTGTTGAATCCAAGAACTTGTCAAAGGCCTCCACCCCAAACCGCGATACCAGTTGCAACACAGCCCTAATTTGATCTCTTAAGTGACTGGATGTGCATCCTGGTGGCCCCCGATGTTCGCTTGCCTCCGCTGCCAGCTTATACTGGTAGATTTTCATGCAGAAAAACGAGATCCAGACGCCAAATAGCCTCTCGAAGTTGATTATCCCTCCTTCCACAAATGCTTCAAGCTTCCCAGGGGCGGTAGTCGGTGAGATTTTGATCGTATAATTATGGCTGAACCACCGGACTGTTGCTCTTGCCATCCCGCGGCAGGTGCAGAACATAGCCCGTTCGTCGTAAGATAGCTCGTTGACGTCACTTCCTGAGATCATACTCTCAGTGAGGGTGTCGTCCCCAATCACCGGAACGATCGTTTTAGACTTGGCGTAGGTCCCAGAATGGTGCACGTTGACCAAGATGATCGTAATGACGAGGTAGAATAGGTCCATAACGCCCTCCAAGCTTCCGAGATCTGGGACGTGCTCGATTAGATGCTCTAACCATAGTCAATGATTATTCATGTAAAGTTCGGTAAGGACATACCATGCTCACAATCGCGTATACGGCCTCGAACGATGGCATCATACGTAAAGAGAAATGTTCTGCAGAGCACCCGCCGTGACTCGTAGCAGTGGCTCTGTCTGGAGACCCAGTTTTGGAGAATGAAATGGTGAACAAGGCCAATGCACATCGGTTTGAATTGCTGACACGAGTAGAAGTACTCCCCCGCCAAAACCGAGTTTTGGATGCTGTGAACGAGATACAAGGTGTTTGCTGGGATAAATCTGATGGGTTTCAGTCCAACTGAAGCGAAAGAGATCAGGTGTAATAACCTACGCGAGACCACCGGAAGGAACGATGAAGCTTCTCAACTCGTAGCCAACCAGTGCTCCCTGCGATGGGGAGAACGGCTTTGGAGTGTAGAGATGAGGGAGGAAGCGGCTCGGCCATGCGGATATGAAGGCTTTTACTGGATATGCGATGACAAGCCAAATCATCCCGCTTTGAGGCTTTAGGAGGATGCCACAACCGTCAGGGGGTATTGCCCATAGCTGAGTCGCTGCCTTGGTTCCTCCGGAAATCCATCGAAACGTGGGTGGAAGATCCTGGTCAGGCCAATATCTCGAATCAATCGGGCTAGCGAATAGGTACGCAGCTGATTCGGTACCATGCGGGGTCAGAGAAACGCCTTGAAGTCTCCTCTGTACAGGTAGGATTTGAAGGATTTTTCCATTTGGTAACCGCGCTGCGGTACTAAAGTCTCGAAGTGAAGCAGTTTTCACGCTTGAAGCGGTTTCCAAAATATCGACGGATTGGTCTAAACGTTTCAGAGAATTCAGTTCGACGGTATTGACCTAGAGATCATAATCTTACCATGAACGCGGATCTGCAAAGAAAGAGGTCCTAATTCGACCAAGGTGTTTCTGAATTGACGGGCCTCCGCCTCTGCTATGTAGCCTGCGTCCAACCCACCAGCATCCACCGTCGCCTGCTTCAGAGGTGCTTCCACGATCAAAGCTTTGGTACGCATAGCACTCTGCAGTGACCTGGGTTTCGCTAGGAGTGCTTCATAGTTCCCATAGCTAACACATTCGTCGTAGGGAGAAGACTGGGGGTGAAGGTTCAAAAAGGTTCGGACGTTTCGATCAATGACGCTGTGTAGTTCTGCCAGAAATTGTTGATCGTGAGGATTCTGACACGCTCTTGTAAGCCAAGTCCAACAGATGGCTTAATCTGAGCCACCTACATGAACATGTGGAAGCCAAAATGGCAGGACTCGGTTCTCAACAACGTGAGTGAGCGGACAACCATCCTGTTCCTATAAGCGAATGACGGTCAGCTTGGAACCGACACCTGAGCCATGCGAGCATTCACCCGACTCCAGCCTTCCACGGTTAGTTCTATGCCATAAGAAGGAGCCTCAGGCTTCCAGGTGGACGACCATTTTGTCAGTAATATTGTACCTGAATCAAGCGATAACTTACAAAGAGTATATCTTCAGTGATACGAGGGATCGCCCAACAACCTTCGTCTTCACTACCTCGAGCGCCAAGATTGTGCGACGCCACTGTAACTGCCAAAGGAACATCTCCCATGCACGGAGTGGGGGCTCTTGCAATATCTTGAGCTTGGCCAGAATTGGGAGCGGCGGAGGACGAAGATCTTCTCCCTGCTTTTGAGCGCTTTATGGAAGGCAAAGAATTTGGTTTTTCATTGAATGCTAGAACACAGCCGTTCAGTATATGCAGACACAAATGAGAAGATACTCAGTACAGATCCTAAACCAATGTCGAATCGGATCGTCTGCACCAACATTGGAGAGTTTGTCCCATGGCATCATTTCTAGAAGCTTGGGGACCGCGATGAATACGTTTTGAGACTCATCACTAGCCATAAGGTCGAAGAAGCTAAATAGCAGACTTTCAACTTCCTTGAGTAGGGGGGGGTCTATCATTTCCCAAGGTAGCTGAAACCTGTTGGATAGTGTCAGCTGAGCAATACGTATACTTATTTGATCATCAGCAGAGCACTGACCGCCAGTAGGCGCCGGCGCGGGACGGGCTGTCGGCCAAAAAAATTGATTCCCATTAACGCAACGATCGGCGTAAGTAGAACCACGGATTGGAAAGTCCCGCTTATCAGGGCGTCTAACATCTCTATCTTGTTGGCTCCTTTGATCCACGAGTCCAGACCACCCAGCAGTTGGTAGACATCTTGAGGGACATCAGGCAAGCTTCCTATGTCCTAAGGACCCATCGTTGTAGCGGCGAGAAATTCTTAATTTACAAGGGCTCACCTTAATATCACGCCTCCAGCCTTTCCCGAGCTTCCTGAGTATCAAAACCACCAAATGAAACGTCAGCAAAATGTTCGACGTTGACTTGAGACTGAGAACAGCTTTGAAGACAGCCCTATCCCTTTCTTCGCCTTGGTAACTCTGGATTTCAGTCCCACAGGACTGAAAATCAGCGGCCGCTCTACGAATGGAATCAGCCGCCAGTTCAGTAACAGTGATCCAGTCTTTATTCAGCATCCCGAGACCCTGTGCATTGAAAGATTTGTGAATGGCTGATACCAAATCAAAGTTCCATTCCTCACCACTGAGGCAACAAATTCAGTCGGTTTAATGACTGCCTCCAACAAACGAGGAACCTTCGGTAAACGAGGTGTATACACCGCATTCCGTTCAATTGCAAGGTTTGGATATCGTCGCTGGGCGACGATTTCCAACCAACGGTAACATGCAATCCACGCTGCGAGAATCTCGAAATACTTGCTTTCCTCGACCAGAGTTGCTTCAATGTCTTTTTTTAATATTTCTCGCACTCTGTGGCAGCGAGAGCTGGACCCTGAAGCGATCTTCTTTGAGAAAGACTCGGTGTCCCTGGCGAGGTCCTGACCGTGAGTTGAAGGGACGTTGTCAGATTGCGGTAAGTCGACACGGAAGAGATAGACAAGCCTTCCACGTTGGGTCAATAGCCAACGCTCCCCATGCCCCTTCTATCTCCTCGTCTAGTGCCTTCGGAAGCACTGTTTCCCAACAAAAAGAGGCAAATAGGGGAGTCCTCGTAACTGGCGTGTTACTGGGAGGCGAATATTCCATAAACATATTGTGGATGGGAGAGGGACGAGGGGTGGATGAGTTCAAAGGCTCTCTGTGTGCATTTTGCTGCCCTGCGCTGGAAGGGGAATATAACCTGTGAAATCAATCATGAAATGGTCACCATCTTCGGGACTCAGGCACGGATTAGCGACCCTGGACGCGGAAGTATCGAATTGTTGGCCAACGGATGGGGAAATGCCAAAAGGTGAGGGTACAAACGGAAGAATTGTATGTACTTGTTGAGGTGAGAGGCAGCAATCTAGAGCTGTTTTCCAAAAGCAAATTGATCCCGTCTCCGACTCGATCAGAAAACCATCGGTACATTTACTTGCCTGACAGAGACAGCGCCTACCGATAGCTACCGATCGACGGAGAAATCGAGATTGCNTTTTTTTTCAGACGATATGTAAGTCACTCTAGGTGATGTCAGTGAATCAGGTATGTTTTCTGTGACGTCATTCGTAAGAAGCAGTTGAGGGAGCGTGTACACTAGGTTTGGGAATGCTGAGTACGCATAGGGATCGCTACAGTCTTAGTTATAGTCTTCGTAACTGTAACAACTTTTGTCTCCGTTACCACAATCATAGATATCGGCAGATCCTCGTCCTGGCTATCCTCAAGATCCGCAAATCTGGATCTCTCTGTCAGCAAGGTTGTAAGTGGGGTGGGAGTCGGTTGAAGAAGGATCAGAGAAGGGGAGGTGGAGAAATACTGGCTGGCAGAAGAGAAGCCCTCAGTGACGGAGTGACGGGGAGCCAGGTGGGCGATTTGAAGGCCGGTCTGTTCGGGAATCGGTGTTCCAGTGGGCAAAACAAGCCAGATAGCGAGCAGCAGGCTTCCGAGGCTTCCCAGCCCAACGAGAGTTGAATAGCTAACCTAAAGAGGATCAATTTTGCACCCGTATGTCACGAGTGAAGGGTTGGCACGTACTCTGGTAAAGGACAGCTTTCCCGATCGTGTCCATGGCCGAGCGGTGAGGGCGTCGACATCAGGACGGGAAGAGAAATTTCCGGCTGGATTTGCATGAAGCTTCCCAGTATTCGCAACTCTGGGTACTGGCCTCGAAGAGGTCGAACTTATCGCCTGGCGTTCCAGACGTGGGTTTGAAGCAGATGACACAGAGACTTTGGGCGAAGAATGGGCCCTGGACTGGAAAATGGAGGAGTCTCCTTCGATGGTCCAAAGAACAATCCCCGTCCCAATCGCGGCGGCGATGATGACGTTAGTCTCGGTCACAATAGCGGACTACAAGTAATTGAGTACCTCGAGCGTAAGATTGAGAAAACAGAACACTTACGATAGATTGCGATGGATGACGTCCCTTGGTTCCTAGATAGCTAGAAACGTGAATGTTACCCTTAGTAGCAACTGGTACTTGTCCCAAGTTATGACCAGTAACGATCGTGGTTTCATCCAGGAACTGGGTTTCAAGTATGAAGTTGCGCTTCGAAACACCAAACTCCCCATGTGTCGTCATTTGATGCTTGCGGAGGGGGAGTGAATACCAGTCGACTTCGTTCTTTAGATTAGTGGAAACGAGCACGTTTCCTGATGGTGAGATGGCGGTTGCACCCCTAGCATCTACTAAGTCCACAGCCATAGACGTCTGTACAGTCAACTCACATGCAAGATCCAGCGAGAGCCGGTAGAGTCCACTTATAATGCCACACGTCTTGGTCTAATTCAAAACCCCTAATGATGCCGCGTCAGTGAAGGACATAAGGAATGGGTTTCAAGTACGCACTGAGCGCCTGCAAGAGAGGTTACACGGACGGAGGTTCGGCTGAGGAAATGGATCTGGAGAGGGATAGGCTGATATTTGATAGGGACAAGACTTAGGTCCTTAGCTTTATCGAATGGCCCGCGAAGGGTGGCCTGTATCGGGAGGGAAGGACCTTCTGCGAACGATGTTGGGTTTCCATCTAGAAAAGAGCATGAACTATGATCAGTTGTCAGAGAAACGTTAAGAGTCTTACCGTGGAATGGAAACGGAACCATCTGGACCTTCATGTCAAAGGCAACGGCGACGGTTGTTCCACCCTCGTCCATCGCCATTCCATTGATAAACCCTTTGACTTTGATAGCAGTCGTTCGGTCATCCTGCTGCAGAATCAGACACAAGGATCGGCAAAAAGTTGGTTTATACGTACCTGAGCGTCACTATCACCACAGGAGAACTCAAGGCAGCTAACAATGCCATGCGCCGCTGCTATGAGGATTGTGCGTGGCGCCTGTGGGTGCCAAAGAATGTCGTGAATAGCGGCGCCTGCATCCATAATCTTGATGCGCTCCCGGGATCCAGAAGCATAGCTTATCTGCGAAATAGGGACGTAAGGGCTGGGATAGTCCGAAAAGGCAAATAATGATGAGCTCAAACCGTGACTAGGCCGTGGTCGTCGCCATAAGCCACATAGACACCAGCAGGGGACAGCCGAATGCAGGAAACCTTGGCACTATGTGTAAACTGAACCGGGTCCTTCGCAGAGAGAACGTTGCATTCTAGAAGAGTGCCAATGTCTTGAGATTGAGTATCCATCGATAGTTGGTCCAGGATGCGGAATGTTATTGGCGAAGCGCGGATTCGGGTGAGGGAATTAAAAGAGATGCAGTCCTTTCTCAACCTGGAGGCGCGATATAACGCTTCCACGCGTTCGATTCCACCAATTATAGATCCCTTCCTTGAGAAATGGTTTCGTGGAGAAATATGAACTGAATTTGTACTGGTCCCTGATTTTTGAGCCAGTTCCGTGGACATGAGTACCAATCGCAAGCAAATGCGATGCGTGATCGTGACTTCCCTACACGAATGTTGAGTATGAAATTAACAAAGACACAAAGAAACCGGTGAACTATACCCAGGACTACGGCCCTTGGGGCCTCATGTAAAGAATGTGATTAGGTGGAGACGACAGAACGATTGGATAACTGAGGTTTGCACTTTGTTTTGGCACGCTAGTTGATCCACGAGCTAGGCACGCAGCAGGCTGATCGTTGTGGTTTTGGCACATGTCCACGGTCACAATTAATGATATGCCCTGTATGGAAAATTCGCTTCTCCATATGGCGCACATCCGTGTGCCAGGGCCACAGAAAAATCCAAAAGGTTGGGGTCGTGTTTCTCTGCCTGGCTCACAAAGGAAGAGCTTTTCACTCAATTACGGAATAAAGATCCCGAATGTGACTGAAAAAGTGCGCGTGGTTGAAAAGAATGCAATCGCGATTCTATGGACCTGGAAGTAAAGGCGCGTCCTACTTCCTTGGCCGTGTTTCACGACCTAATGAACAGTGGCGGTATCCAGTTGGGTGTGCCATGAGTCTATCCCATTAAAACTCCTCCAAAATCCTGATGAACTGACAATCTTGCACCCTCCCTTTTGTTGAGATTGCGGCGGCCTCCTCCCACAAGAATCCTCTCCGCCAGCATGGTAATAGCCATCATCTTCGTCTTCGCCTTTCCTGGACGCTGACTCATGTTTATCCAAGCCTCGATCTCGCAGTGGAACCCCGCGGTTGGTCAACCAGCCTGAGGACGGCGACTGTGCAATAGTCGATAAGGTCAATCTTGTTCTATCGCTATCAAAGCTCCCAGCATAACTGATGAGCTCTACAGAAGAAGTCTGTCTTTGGGTATCACTTTCCCCTCACCACGTCTAGGCGCCGGATGGTTGAATGCGAGAAGTTGGATATGGAATCCCGCATAGGGCATCGCTGGGTTCCCCATGTTTCTGTGGTGAAGCGTCTGCCGGACATGCCACTCAGCGCACCGCTGCACCGCAGTATAGTCTGCATTGGCAAGCATGTCTTTCTTGTCTGCGGATATACCGATGAGAGGCTACCGCCGAGCGAGTCCATTCTCAAGATTAAGAAAAGCACGATGTGGCGTGGAGAAGTCATGGTTTTCTCCATGAGCTCCAAGAATAATTTGCGCCGGCGCCCCGCTTGTCCCAGCGCGACCATCAACATGGCGGCTGCCTTGTGAGTGTTAGTCCGTACCCATTTCCTCGAAGTCTGACATCTTTGAAAGGTTTGTGTCTCGAGTAACTGAGGCCACCGATGGCAAGGGTAAAATCCCGGGCCTCATTAAATTCCTTGATCAAGCCAGTGAGTATTTTTTCGAGTAGACTCTACGCGCTTGACTGACAAAACTGAATGTTCTTTGTCAATATTCAGACTAAACTATATTCTATGGTTCTCCAGAGCTGAGGTCTTACATCGTTGACGAATCCGTGAACCCTTCTTTCTTGTCTTTGTTGCCCGTGTCCTGTGCTTGTAACGCGTAAATGAGATAATTTTGCACGATAATTTAGTTTCAATGAACAATGAAAGACAATACCAATCTTTCTAACGCTCAGAGGAAGTAAAGCACAAAGTAAGCTCGATGGCCACGCTGTTCGTGGATGGGTTTCCAGCTTTGTGACTCTTTCATCTATAAGAGCAGGGAATCCTTTCTTTCTTTCCCATATTCCTGTGTTGGCTATTCCTCTATGTCGAGCCGTATTGCATCCAACAACCCAAGTACGTCTTGCTCTCTTCTGAACAGCAAAGACTGAGCGTCGGGAATTTTGATTGAGGTGGCTGACTGGCTTGTTATGACTGTATTTTCCCAGGGTATCACCGCGGCCCAACAGGTTACTCCGACGATGACGACGGGTATGTATCTGACCGTGAACAAGCACCTGGCCATGGTCGCTGGCGCGACAAGCTTAAGGTATGATTCTATAATCTCTGAAATAGAGAATTGGAACTGAGCAGTGATCGTCAGGTGTCAGGTAAAGTCTATTGAAAATGCGGCGGAAGGTGTTAGAATATTCACAGAGCATTTCAATAGGCGCAACAAGCTCCCAGCTTCGCCCACCTAGGTCACTGTCACAAGAAATAGACAGTAGTCGCAACAATCCCTCGTCTACAAATCGCCAATCTTCCTATGTGAATGACAATCCGTTGCAAGAGCAGTTCCAGCGAATGGATCTCGCCGGACAAGGTGGTCCGCATATTTCGTCCTCCCAAGCTGCAACATCTAGTGTGGCTATTCATGCCCACCTCCTTCAAAATCCCCTGCCACACGGTGCTTTACCCCCTTTATCTGGGCCCCCTGTTCCAAATCCCCCGAACACTGGACAGGTCAATGCAAATGCGACCATGGTTGACGGACGATCTACCAATGCTGAGGTACTCTCCCTCCTTCAAGTTTTACCAGTTGATTGACGGCCTATCAAGCACCTATTTCAAGGCTTGGATCGCAAGATTGACTCTTTGGCCGTCGCTGTTGGCTCTCTCGTCGATGTCATTCGGCAACAGGGAAATCAAGGCAGAGATGGGACCCCACTACACCGCGACGGTAGCGACGTTGGAGGGACTGATTTAGGACCTATCCGTCGTCCTCGGAAGGAGAGAAAGCGTGGACGCGCAGTATCTCGACCAGAGAAGGACAGGAATCGCGCGGTGTGTGATATTTTCTTGCACACGGTATTGGCTCTGACCCATTCCCCAAGTCTGCTGTCAGGAAATACCTGGACAACTTACTAGATTCCAGTGAGACACCATTTGCGGATGAAGAGGCAGTCAAGGCATATGTCGATAGCGACCCGGGACCTAGAGCGTGTTGCACCAAATACAATTTCGCTCTCGACTTGAATGGAGGCCCTCATAGCTACTGGAATAAGTCGGCTGCTGGTGTCTTCGTGGATGCTTTCTTGGCACACCACGGCTTAGGACGACAAGAAGTCGAAGATGTGGCGGAAAAGTTCTTTACCCGTATCAAATCCATCAAACAGCTACATGGTCAGGTTGGGAAGTCGCAAACGCGAAAGATTCGAAGGAATCGAAAGTACACGGTGCGTGGAGCTTGATACACTCAATACGACTACATTCTCATCAGGAGGGTTGGTGCAGACTTACCTCAGACGACTGGAGCTCGTTCTTGCAACCCCAGCTTTGCAATGCCACTCCCATTTAATACAGACGCTTGGCCCAGAAGGGATGTCCACCGACGAATCAGACACCGAAGCCTTTCAAATGGGTCATGGCCGTCGCTACCGAGTTCTTAGCCCTAGGTGGAGGAGCGAACAACTAACGACCTTCCTTCATGCTCTCGATTCGATCTCAGTCAGTATGCGACATTCCGACCCCAGTAAGCAAAGGGGAAATTGGCCTCGTTTAAGGTACTATGATCCACGACGCAAGATTTTCAGCTCGAGCGATAAGTTCGTCCGCAAGCTCCCGTGAAATGCTTACGACAACACGTTCCTCGATCGATTCGCAGACCTCCATGTTAGCATTGAACCAACGGAACCATGCAACCTGACGCTCCCAGCAGAGCTGTTCCGGTAGGAGGCCAGAATTTCACATCTTTCACATTCTGTTGTGCTTATATTGGTGACAGGATATCCTGATCTTATATGGATATCTTTGTTAAGGTGTGCTTGTGACGCCAACGTCCCTAGCTTTTCTATGGCATCTGATATGAAACAACCAGCCGTTCTCCCGTTTTTTCCCTTGCCTTTGGTGCATATGGCTCATTCGTGTATATATTCTTCTGTCCTAGCCGTTTATTTAACAATCATTTTCCATAAATCACCCGCCATCTCATGAGCACCGTAAATGGGCTAACCCATTTCCTTCCAACCACAATATTTTGTTCAGGATCCGTTGCATTCAAGTTGAGGTCATGTCCTTGATACAGGATTAGTCATTTCTGGTCGAAGCTCTTGCAATTGACAAATCATACTCTCCAACCACACGAGGAATGTCCACCTCCCGGAGAACATCCTACGAATCATCTTCGTCACGGTTGTGAACCTCCCGGTCGCCGCC